>JAMYHX010000441.1:0-36736 GCA_025529335.1 Rhizopus sp. PT2906
AGGGTTAACGTTTAATTTAAATTTATCAACAATTTGTTTGCTAATGAAGGATATATCAGCGCCTGTGTCGACGAGAGTCATTAATCTATTATTGCTTAATAGAAAAGGAATATGAAGTAAGTAAGGATTCTGGTTCATGATGGGATTTGCATCCTCCTTTCTCTTCGGAGTAGGGCAGTGCACATTACCTTGCGTGTCATGCCTTTTTGTTTTTGACTTGCTTGAGAGCCCTTTCAAGTAGGCTAGGGAAGTTATCATCCTGTAGTAACTCATTCATAACCTCGTCAGCTGGATGCGCGCCTGATGTTTGAGATAAGAGAGATTCATTATGTTTAGAGGTCTTAATTTGAGCGATCCTTTTGTTGGACCTATCATCATTATGCATTTTATCTTCAAATGGCCCACGCTTTTGCGAAAAATTGCCAGTATAGTTTTTGGTGCATACTTAGATGCCTTTGACCCATTGTCTTTATTCATGTAATTATCCCGTTTTTTCTGGAATTCTTTGCACACCTGTAAGTGCCCAGGCTGGTATTTCTGTCCACAGTGACGACATTTGCCACCAGAAGAGAACCAAAGACAACCAAGGATTTCGCTGATATCGTTGACGATGCAGAGATGTGGGCTGCTGATCCTGGTATATCAACTATCTTTACTGCAGTAGACTCTACAGAACATGAACGTGTCCAAACAACAAGCTTGGGAGAGTACTATCCTTTATGTGGTTACAAATCTTGCTACAAGAAGACGAAAAGAACACCAAGAGTGTCATTTAGGCGAATTTAAGTATATTAGTGAATTACCTACTTTAAAAACTGCAAACTTGACCTTATTTTTACTAGCTACCTCTACACGCCTACAAAACTATCAAAGAATCCACAATTTTACTGTCAAACTAAATGGTATGTCACTCTCTTACATGGCTTGTATTTTAATAGCACTGTGTATGGAATAGGTCTCAAAAGTTAAAGTTCAAGATGTATATCAACAAGCAAAAAGGAACTTAACCATAAAAGCTTTATAATTGTGAAATAGGTGACATAAAATGGACAGGTGTACTAGTACTTCGTATTTATACATGGCCTCGTACATTTTGATATTCGTTCTTCTTTTCTTTTCTTTGTGGATTCTTAGTAAAAATTGTTACAAAGACTAGAAAAAGTAAGATAATATTCTTTATTATTTTTTTATACATGTTATTAACAATAAACAAAGCTGTCAAAACGAGCCCATCAAAAGTCACATATTTCAATTGTAAATAATGCCCATGCTGTAAAATAAAGTCACGCTCATGATTCGATTTTGCTATTATTATTATTTCTCTCCTGAACCCAAATGTCAAGAAGTTTGAGTATTTATCGTCAATTATTAAGAGAAGTTAATAAACAAGTAAGCGCTATTGTATATTGAAAAAACTATTTAATAAAGACAATTTAGTACACCAAAGGAACAAATAATCCTAGCTTTGCTCAGGAATTAAAAGCAATTTACAAAGGCAATCAACATGTCACAGATCCTTCAAAAGTAACAGCATTGAATAACAATGCTGAAAACGTCTTGACTTATCTTCAAAGCTCCAGAAAACATAAAGTAAAGAAAAATGAAATTCATACAAGACTATAGCTAAACAATAGTTTTAGGAATTAAGAGAGCTATATTCAGCAATTGTATTGGAACAAAAGAAAAAGATTGAGCTTTCAGCCAAACGCGTAGGACTTAATTTGCCTAGACAATATGATCCAACGAATCCCAGTCCACTTGAATAATAGTAATAAACAACTTAGATATATGCTGTCTTACTATGGGCAAGGTTCATCTGTCGTTGTTCTTTGTATATTTCTCGAATAAGGAATCCAGCGACGTCAATATCCTTTGAATGAAACTATTAATGATGATAAATACTAGCTATTGTACTACTTACCTGCCAATAGGACATATGTACACTTAAGGCACTGATATACGCATTCTCCAACAATCCTTCCTGCAAGCAAAAATCAATTCTTCCTGTAGGATTCAGCATTTTCAGCTTTGCTTCGCATGTTGTAATTGCTCTAGAAGCTTTTATTTCTGGATCACTTTGAGAGTGCTGCTTGAGCTCTGTGACATCTTTTTCTTGCTTATTAAAGCCCAAACCTCGCATAAACAAGCTGCTTGTAAAACCTGATTTAAAAGATTCAAGCATGGCTCCAGCCTTGGTAGCTAAATCATTTCCAACGACAAAACCAGCATCAAGCATACTCTTCAATCCGCCCTTAATATATGGAATTGAAGCTGGTTTTAATTTTGCTCCATACTGTCTTGCGACCAATGGTTCCAAACGATAGGCAACTGGATCAGATCTATGGAAAATGTTGTATACATGATCAACATCAGGGTATGCAAATGACACAGCAGCAGATGCACCGTTTGAAGGAGATATGGGATTATGAGGAACAGTATTGGTGGCAAGTGCCTTTCGAGAAACTATTTTATGACCTCGTAAAACCATAATCATGCCTAAAGGTGAACCAACAGCAAAGAAATTCTTTACAGAGAAATCAAGAGTAACTGCAAGCTTCTTTTCGGTTAATATGGCTATAGTATCTGTATCAGGCTTTTGATTTGCTGGAAATGGCTGAACAGAGAGTATATCAAAGGCTAATAATGACTTTTTTTTTTGTATAAATGAATAAGTACAATAGCTAGGATATGTAAAGGTGCTTACTCCGAGCGAATGACCAAGGATAGAGACTTGTCCTTTATTCTTTAAAAAGCTAGGATTTCTTTCAATAAATAGCTTGTATACCCGATTTATTTCTTTAGTCACAGAGTGGATCATTTGATCGTGGTACTTGTTGGTAAAATAGAGAGGTACTAGGAATATATAAGCTCTCGTCTAAATCTTGTTTAATTTTACTTACTATCTAAGAATACGTCAGAGACAAGTGTTCTTATATTTGGCACACCATCTAGCGTGATTTCGTCTATGGTTGGGCATCCATCATCAAATCCTTCGGTTGATAACCCCATATCAGATTCTCGTTCAATGCCGAGTTCTGCTTCTGCTCCCAGCCTAATGCTATTACGCCACAGGATAGGAAGCACTTGAATACCATTTGAGCGCTTTAATGGCTTAGCTCCAGATAATGCAATCGGCCAAGTGGATTTCATTGTCTTTCTCAGCAAGTTCACATCTTGATCGCTTGTTTAATATAAAAATAATATGAATATCTACAAGCATTTACCATGTACAAAATTCTGCCCTAAGCGTTCAGACATTTTTTGTCCAATTCTTTTATATGTTAGTTTATAGAGCATGTACACCCTTTCTTTATATACCCATGAATAACAAAGACTAGATGATCAATGGCCCTGAGGTCTCCTTCACTTTCTTCATTCTCGTAATCTTCCGCTTCCTGTTTTATCATATTTTCCTTATCTAGCTCTTCTCTTTTCTTGGGATCATTTGGAGGTGGAGTATGTAGGTTGTCTTCTTTTGGTTCATTCTCACTCTTTATTGTCTGCTTCTTCTTGTCTGCTTCCTCTTTTTCTTCATTTTGTTTTTTAGTCTCTATCATGACTTCTCGATAACCACGAATCAATCGTTTACCACCGAGGATTTGATTGTTTGTCAATTTTGTAAGTAAGTTTTTAGCAATCTTGGCTCCAGTCGTGTCACTAATCATAGAGGTTAAGTTGATTAATAAAACAGGATGCGTCTCTTACTACAGTAGCCAAGCATGTGCTGAATTTTTATAAACAACATACTGTCCCAGATAAGGACCCAACAGATATTCTTTTTCTTCAATGTACTCTTCGATACTGTCCTTTCTGGGAGTAGTATCATCCAAGACATCCATACTGTTTGCACTATCTTCTGTTTCTTTTTCAGTTGGTTGTATTATCGGTCGCTTGTAAGGCTTATGTTTCCTATAACAATGAGTTAGCCTATGTTATGACATTATGATCTGTATTACAGATATCCTTCTTCGATTTGTTTTGCCATCTTTTCTTCGCACGGAATCCATGCTCCATCTATTTGAACGAACCAAGTAGCTCGACGTACTTCAAATATAGGGCCTTCCCAGTAGACAGGATTAATTTCTCGTTTTTTGATATTGACCTCGAATAAATGATCTTCATTTACAGGAACAGTTTGGATGTCCGAATTGCAAGCTTTTTCGAGAGCTGCATTATCGCGCTTTGAGAATGGCACCCAATTTTTAGGCAGTGATTTAGTTTGCTCAGCTACACCGAGTCTCTTTGCTTTTCTGAGTGCTATAGGATCTACAATAGGACTATCAATCGCATGAAACCTAAAAGTATTTAATTAAATAAGGACAACTATTATCCAGCAATCACGCTATGGTTTACCAGTGAGCTACAAGTGAAGGTGGCGTTAAGATATCAGTTTGGTCAGAGATTTGCAGCATTTCAAGTATAGAGAAATAAATAAAAAGAGAAATGTTAAATTAAAGCTCTGAGGGAATTTCAAAAGTTTGTATTCCTTTCTCCGATGAGGGTTGCAGGAACATCAAGGTTTAAAAATGATAGCGTGTTTCTTCCCCTTAAACGCTTCCTTCCCTTCTCTGTTTTTTTAATTTAACTATATTATATGCAAATGCAGGAAGGGCGCATTAGCAAAAGAGAGAGAGAGAGAGAGAGAGAGATAGGGCCTCTATAAGGAAACAGATTGCAGATCATTATGATAATATCCTCACCAATAGAGTTTGAACACAATTAGATTTTCTCGTACATCTGCAATGAATGGGGAATAGCTTATTTTGGAACAAGATAATCTATTCCTCAAAAAAAGATTATACATGTCTTTTAGAATTCATAATATTCAAGAACTAGGTTTAAGTACTATGAGCATTTATATCTATTAATGACTCTTATATCGGAGTACAAACAATGCATAATGAATAAAGACAAACAAGTAGGGTTGCTCCAGAATCAAAAGGTTTATGTTCATCTTTTAATGCATTTTGTTTTTATCATTCATCTGTGCAAAAAAGGGAAGCTTTTAGTCATTTATTTTCAAATTTATGAGCCAAAAGAAAAGAAAGTGAAAGAATAAAATTTTTCAAAATTTTTTTTCTCTCTCTCTCTCTCTTTTTACTTGTGCTCTTTTATTCAAATAATGTAAGAAGAAACAAAAATGATTCAGCTATAGTTCATTAACATCTTCAGGGGTCGTCACTGTCAACTTGTTATGGGACCTGCAGGAAGCGGGAAGGTAAAGTGAAAGAGTGAAAAAATAGATCATGATTACAAATCTGTACTTTAGTCAACCTATTGCGCTACCATGATGACACATTGTCAAACAGCTGGACGTCGAGTTCACCTTGTCAATCTTGATCCTGCTGCAGAAAGCTTTGAATATGAACCTACAATTGGTACTCAATAATGAACTATTTTATATGCACAATACTAAACATGGATTATATTAGACATTAGAGATTTGATCACTTTAGAAGATGTAATGGAAGAACTGAATTATGGACCCAATGGTGGTTTGATCTATTGCTTAGAGTAAGGACTTATAGAAAGAGACAAGCATGTATTGATTATTTATCTAGATTTTTAGTAAACAATATAGATTGGCTCGAAGAAGAGATAGGAGACTATGAAGATGATTACCTTATATTTGATTGCCCTGGACAAATAGAACTTTACACCCATTTTCCTATTATGAAAAGATTATGCGAGGCATTAGGTCGTCTTAATATGTCTATTTGTGGAGTGTATTGTTTGGAATCACAATTTATTGAAGACAAGAGTAAATACTTTTCTGGTGTATTGAGTGCGATGAGTGCCATGGTCAATCTAGAGATACCTCATATTAATGTTATGACAAAGATGGACTTGATTGAAGGTGATTATGGTAATAAACGAGCAAGTGAAGAAGAAGAACAAAATGAGGATGATGAAGAAAGTGCAGCAACCCAAAAGAGACGTAGACAGAGAAGAAGAAGAAGACTTTTGGAAAAAGCAATGACAGAAAGAGAATTGGACAGATACTTGGAACCTGATCCATTATTAATAGCAGAGGAAGCAGAGGTTGTTTATGAAGGGGAAGAGCAACCAACAGCTAGGAGTTTAAAGTTTCAAGCTTTGACACAGGCTATTGTACAATTGGTATAGGAGAACGCGCGATTTTTAAAAGGGGTGTAATTAAGATACATTTTTATTTAGATTGATGACTACAGTATGGTTAAATTTATACCGCTAAATATTACAGATGAAGATTCTATCGAATATGTTTTATCACACGTGGACAATTCAATGCAATATGGCGAAGATTTAGAACCAAAGGTACACACATTTATTGAAACTGATTGAATACTCACTATCTCTTTAGGAACCTGAAGATGTACCAGAATATGAATAAGTTATACTTGTCCCCTTTTTTTGTATATCAAAGAAGGAGAATACATTGTAGAATAAAAACGTTTCAATTGTTTACAAGCAAGGGAAATATAGAAATATAAAAACAGATAAGGGGTTTGTAGGGGTAATGGGTTATTTATCCTCTTCTTGTCTTTCTTTCCTTCTTTTTCTCTTATTGTTTGTATATACTTTAATAATGAGTGTATATTATCATAACAAATATATGGGGGATGATGACGATAACATGGTATTAGCAGATATTTTATCATTAAAAATTTCAAAAGAGAACAAGGTAATGGTATCAATAGAACATAAAATAAACGTACTCATATCATATATATATATATATATATAGCGTAACTCTGTCACGAACTGGGGTAAACAACATAGTCCTTGGTTATATCAAAACAAGGATAAACGACAAGAGCAGTTACAAGCAAGCTTAAATCAGCTCCAATACTTGCATCAGCAGCAGTTAAAGACAATGATGAGATATAGCAGTTATAAAAATAATGATTATAATAAGAACAGCAACAACAGTAATAGAAGCAGTAGCAGCAGCAATAACAGTAGTATAAGTAGCAGCAATAGTAGTAGTAGTAGTAGTAGTAGTAGTAGTAGTAGTAGCAGTAGTAGTAAAAGAAATTCATATACCTTTCAACTATCACCTTCCAGCTCTAACTCTAGCTTTCAATCACAAAAGAGGTATCCATCATCGCTTGGTAAAAAGATTAAAAGGGCATTTAGTGTAACAAGAAGCATGTCCGAAAAGAAACCGAATCAAGAGATTCAAGACATTATTCTACCCGATTCCCCTACTTCAAGTGTCTCTTCAAGAAAAACAAATCGATTAACTAAATACTTTTCTTTGCTTCCTTTACCAGCTTCATCTACAACATGCAGCAAAATTTCTTTTAGCTCTACTGTTATAGTACATGAAACATTCTCTAGTACCGAATACAATAGACGATCTGATAACACATATACTTGCCAAAATCTTACCCCAGAGTTAGCGTTAGACATAAAGAAAGAATTAAATAATTACAAGTTAAATCATATGCATGTTCACCCTCAAAGTCGGCAGTTTACACACTTTTTCATATAAACAATAAAGAAATTATTCGCACATCGATCAGCAATTACACTTCGTTGGTTATCAATCTTTTATTTATTATTAAAAAGACAACATTTAATGCATAAAATGAGCTTGATATTTTTGAGTATAGAATAAATGTGGTCAACGCTTACGTGTATGAAAAAAAAAAAAAAAAAAAAAAAAAAAAAAAAAAAAATTGGCGCATGTTAAAAAAAGTATTTACGTAAAGGTTAAAAATACAATACATAAAAGCAGATGACATACAAGTGAGAGTAATAAGTACCAAGGTGAGAGAATATAGAGAATTATACAGTTAGTCATGTAAGAGAATTATTATATATAGCTTACCCCGCAGGCATCTAGATGTGTCCTAGCGATAACTGGATAGAGAACTATCTATGCGTATTCTAGTTCTTGGTTGCTCCTGGTCGCCTACTCTTCTTCGACGTCTTATAGGAGCAACAGCAACCCGGCGAAACCTATGAGGAACCATGCCATTACGTCGTGGCCCGCGAAGGATGTACATGTAGTTGAGGCAAGCAACAACGTCCCTGTTCCATAAGCGATATCTATCTGATGCTGCCATGGCGGCTCTACAGTATAGATTGGTGCATCTACAAGCAAAGTCCATGTCCGCACACTCCCAATCAAAACGCTCCTGAATTTTTTCTTCACTGTTCCTATCTACAGGCTGAAATTAAGCCTTTTTTGAGTGATAAGTTACATTTAGTTCTTACAAAATTATAGACAGTGCTTTTAGAGACCTTGAGATCCTGAAACTTTTGTAGTAGCCGCTCCATTACTTGCTCCAAGATGGCTGAAGGATCCTCATCTATGTACTCCAAGATCACCTGCTTATGTCCTTCTTGAAGTATACGCGAGCGGCCGGTTTTCTTATGCTTTATAAAAATACTATCAGGATCCGTTTTATACAGCTAGGCTAATCTTTGAGCTGTGCGAATATGAATACCTAATTGTTTTTCAGCAGCTGAAGCACTCATAAATTTCTCAAACATCAGTTTAAAGAATCTAACTTTGTCTTGATCAGTATAGAGTGTGTACGCTCGCTTACTCGACGCCTCCTTCATGCAAACATCTACCTCATCTTTGCATCTTTATCTACACCGAAATTATTCTCCTGAGGCTGATTATGTAAATTCTGAGTGTGCGGACTAACGGTTTCTAAAGCATATCGCTCCTCATTAATGATGTAGTCCACGGGCTCAGATCACCGTATTCATCAACTGCATTACCGTGCCCGTTTTCATAAAAAATTTGAAAGCTCATATTGTATTACTCGGTTTTTAATGAGGAGAAAAAAAGAGATCTGACAGTGCTTTCATGCTTAATATACACATATTTTGTACAATAAAGTTTCTACATTTACGACATTTTGTTTGTCAGCAAGCGAAATCAACCAATGGTTAATGTGACAATACTCTTGGCATCAGTGCCATTAATTTTTGGAAATCCTGTATAAGCAACACTAGCTCTTTTCCGCTTTCCATCACTTTCCATAGATTCTTGTCGTATTTGGAAAGATATCCAAAACAACAGACTTGGTTCATGCCAACTGTAAAGCAGCTACAAGCAGAACTCGCTGCAGCTAAGGCTGAAATCACCCGATTCAAACAACAAAACGCTTCCCTCCTTGAGCGATTAGCTCACGCATCCAACGTCGCTGCTACTAAGAAACCCGCTTCGACTTTGGTCTCCTCTTCCCTGGTATTCCCTCCACTGACATCTCTCTCACTGGCATCCGACTTCCAATTGCAACCCAAGCCTCCTCAGAAACGTCCTCCATCTTCCGATTTAGGTTCCCCACCTCTTCAGAAAGCTGTCAAGCTTAAAACTTCCACGATTCTTCCTAGTCAAATGGATGCTACTCACATCTTCAAAATATCAAGCTGAAATATGAAAAGACTATGAACAGGTGACTTATGTTCCATGACAGCTACATTTAATCCTCAATATAAATATCCAAATGTATTATTTCCTTTTCCTTTTTCTCTTAGTTTATTTATTTAATTTGAAAGGAATACCTAAGGATTAGGAAAAGTAAGCAAACATCTTGTAGTTCGTTATAAATATCCAATATTGACTATCCAATAAAGCTGTCATTTGTTCCTTAAAAATAACCCATTGATACCTAATTTACAAGTCACCATTTCACACCCTTTTTTCTTTGCTTTGAGCAAGCATACATTCATATTCCGCACCAATCATTTCTTTTATATATTATATTCTTTTGCAAATTTTTTCTTCTTTCTCTTTATTAATCATGCTTAGATTTGCACGATCGATTATAGATACCGTCTTTGGTAGAAAGCGTCCATTGGAGGAAGAAGAAGAAGAAAACACACTCGCAAAAAAGCAAAAACTTGATAATGTTCTTCATCGTGTCAGAGTATCCAATTTGCCACAGATTGATTATGCCAGTTTAAAGAAGTTCTTAAAAGCTCAAGGATACACACGTCTCAAGAAAGCGCCCAAGTGGAACTATTGCTTCATCACTGTTAATGTAAATATTAGTTATAATTGCATCACATTAATAGTAATCTTTTAATCAACACAAAAAGAATGAAGAAGAAGCAATGGAATGTGTCAAAAAGTTGAATGGACACACATTTAAGAAGAACGAATTGAAGGCAGAATATGATCCTACATCAGAAGTTGAATATCGTGAAAGATTTAGTAAAAAGAATAAGGGACAAGTGGATCCAAATGATACACGTACTAGCGCTGAAAAATTAGCAGATCAAGTAACACCTTTTTGGAGGTAAGCACTGAGGGGGATCATTCTTGGCCTGGCTTATTAAGTATTTGCAGATTGGATTATGAGCAACAATTGATCAAAAAGAATAGACATGGAGTGAAGGCATTGGCCGCACTTAAAAAGAAACTGGCTGGTTTTTGTGATGATAAAACGAAGCATCAAATTGGTTGGGCTCGTGACAGGTAAAGATATGTTATTGCTGTATATGTGATTCCTTACCATCCATATATAGAGGAATGCTTCCATGTGAATTACTTCCAGTTATTGGCTCACCAGTGCTTCAAAATTATCGTACCAAGTGTGAATTCACCATTGGTAAAAACTTGAATGATGAACCCACAGTTGGTTTCCTTTTGGGGTTATACCGTGAGGGTATTGTAGCTGTTTTGGAACCAGATGAATGCTTGATTGTACCAGAAACAGCCAAGAAGATTGCAAAATACATGACAGATTATATCAATGCATCTGATCTCCCAGTATACGATAGAGTCGAAAAGAAGGGTTGTTGGCGTACTATCATGACCAAAACGCCTAGCACAGGTGAAGTGCTGATCTTGATCCAAATGTGCTCTACTGATGTGCCCCCGGAAAGAGTACAACAGGAAAAGGCTGATTTAATTGAATTTTGGCAAGAAAAGAGTGATATCTCAGTCACCACATTGCTATTCCAAGAATGGAATGGCTCTTCTAATGGTATTACAGATAAGGCACCTATCGAAGTGTTGACTGGGACCGGTTATATTTACGAAGAATTGCTTGGTCTGCGCTTCCGTTTGTCTGCACACTCCTTTTTTCAAATTAATACACCTGCTACTGAGATTTTGTATTCCAAGTGCGCGGAATGGTGTAATATTGACAGCAGTAAAAAGACGACGTTGCTTGATCTCTGCTGCGGTACAGGTACCATTGGCCTTACTATGGCTAAGTCGGTTGATAAAGTCATTGGTATTGAAATGGTCCCTGAAGCTATCGAGGATGCCAAGATAAATGCCCAGTTGAATGGTAAGTGATCATACGACAATATAGAACGCTAGCAGTAACCAAAATGTAGATATAAATAATGTCACTTATTATGCCAGCAGAGTTGAAAAGGCAATGCATCATGTCAAGAATGAGCGCAACGAAGAAATTGTAGCTGTTTTAGATCCACCAAGGTAAAGTTAGATTATATATAAAGCATACTGTATCCTAATTGTATTTATAGAAACGGCGTTCATCCCAGTGTAATTGGCGCCATTCGTGAAAATTCACGCATAGAGCGTTTAATCTATATCAGTTGTGACTCGAAGCAAGCAGTAGATAACTTTACTGCGTAAGTTGGTGATGCTACATATATACATGAAAAAGATATTCATTCCCTATATTAGTCTTTGTAGACCTCAATCCAACAAGTACAAGGGCTTGCCATTTAAGCCTTCACGTGCTGTTACTATTGACTTGTTCCCTCAAACTGAGCATTGTGAACTTATGGTTGAATTTGTAAGAATAAAAGAAGAAGAAGATTACCAAGAGGAAGAGGAAAATGGAAAAGAACAGAAAGAAGAACGCCAAGGAGAGCAGAAAGAAGTAGAAGCAGTAGAGACAAGTGAAGCTATTGTTGAAGTGCAGGCTTTACTGCGTGAATTTTAAATAAATCACAGCTGCAAATGAGCAATAATTGACAAAAACATCAAAGCGAAAGGATTAAAGAGGTTGTGATCGTCTTTATTACTTTTTCACAACACCAGACTGATCATGTGGTGGCCGCACAGTACTAGCCACACCTTTTGCTTATTTCACACTCACGCCTTCTCTGAGCAAAAGAAGAGCTTATCTATTCATTTCATTCGTTCTCCACAGCAACTATGAGTTTGACTAAAAGCTACAAAGACTGCCCCTTCTGACCGCCTATTAATTTGTTTACATTTCATTGATGTCTCTTATGTTTTAATCGTTGGACTTTGGTAGTTTTGATTAGATAAGACTCAATGTCCTTCTATTCCCAATATCATTCAGAGTCTCGGTTTTCATCTTTTTACATACTACATGCTTCGTCGAGCTTATGCAAACTACTGTTGGGAATATATTCACGATACCATCAACAGATGATAATACAAAGCCGCCATTGATCATTTAAAGGAGGGTATCTTTACAGTCTTGAAATATATGATTTGTCCTTTTTCCTACAGTCAGGACTTGATTCTCTTTTATAAACACAAAATTAAACACTTATCATTTGTATTGTCGTATTCTTTTATAAAAGCAAGCATGTCGTCTTGTACATATGATCTTAAATGAAGATGATAGTCATAGGATTACCAAGTTATTTTAGGAAATAAACAACAACAAACGCCGTGTTGCTCTATGGTAGATCATCAGTTTAGTAGCTTGGTAATATATTAGTATTATTTTCTTATAATTGATCTTTAATTCGGCTCCTTACCAATTACATCAGTGTGTCACAGTTTATCTTGAATGTTTGCTATGTACTTGTTTCTAACCTTTTCTCTTTTTTCTTTCTTTCTTTCTTTTAATAGAATGCCAGAAAAGAAAGAATTACCACCAAATCGCTATTATACACCACAAGTACAGAGTAGCATATCCCATAAACCACCTTCAAGTAATCCTATTAAACTCGAGTTTTCTATTTAATTCATTCATACAATAGTATATCAACCTGCGCCTAAACCTGAATCAGTCATAGTTCATGAAAAGACAAGAGTGCATAAAAATAACTCATGTTGCATATCTTGGTATGCTATTTATCATAAGCAAATGGACATGTATACTAAGATGATTATATAGTTTATTAGCGTGCTTTATCTGTCTGGCAGTAAAAGATGAACAATAGGTGTCTCTTTATGTAATTATTATCATTGTTATTATTGTACAAGTAAATGTATATTCAAATTACATACAAAGACACTTGCTATTATTATTATTGTTATGCTTCGAAATACAATGTGAGAGTGTCCTGATGCTAAACATATAAATAACTCAATGTATGTATTTATGTCATAAAAGATGGTCAATTCTAAAAATTACATATTCAATCAAATTAAGGTAACATGGCTTTAATTTAGTAAGCTCATCTAGTATAAATGTCTCCATCTACAGTCCATAACTCACTTAAATGAGTTGGCTTTAGATGGTCTATGAAATGTTGTCGCCACTCTTTGATAAAGTTTTCTAAATCAGGCCAAAAGGATAACCCTCCCTCCACAATATGACGTTCCATTAGCTGCCCTATCACTCCTTGCCCATGTTCTATAAAATCAGGCCCCTTATAAAAGTCTTCTAGCTCGCTACATCTCTTTAGCATCGTTTCACGATTAACCGATTCATCATGATGCTTCTTCCAAAAGTCTCTTACAATCGTTTCCAAGACCGCCTGTCTCTCCTGTGGTATTTTATCAGCAGCATGAATCAAAGCAGATGCTGCCTTTCTTGCTTTTCTATGCTCTGGCAAATTTACCCAACCTTTCCCTTCCAATGGTATATCAAATCGTTTCGCATATTGTTTCTTTAATAAGGTTGCATCTGCTTCATACTTTGTGTGACACTGTTTGCATAATAACAATAGATCTCTACTCTGTTGTATTGTTAGTCTAAGGTAAGTATGGATTGACTCACTGACTTGGATTTGATCACCAGTGGCATCCAATGTCTATACATTTCAGGAACTACTCCATTAATATAGTGATAATAAAAAGTTATCTCATAGTTTACCAACGTGATGAACTGTCAAATGTTCGTTTTGTCCACAACCAACACACACATTCGACCTATCCTGAACCATATAATCACCTTCTCTATGCCCACTTCCCTTTGCTTCAAAGTTTAAAGCTATTGCCTTTGGTTCATTATCTATTATATTTGCCAAATTTCTCTTGAGATACCATTGTGCCTTTTTCCTATTGTTTGGAGTCAGAATAAAGGATCTACGAATTATTACACTTACTCATTACAACGAAACATTAGTTTATGTTGACGAGAATACACCTTCCAGTTCTCATAAAAGATGTTTGACTTTTTACTTGGCATCACAATCTCTTTCTTTTCTCGAGGCATCTTTTATAATGTAAGAAGCCACACACACGCATACAAAAATATAAACCTTTGCAAACATTTATATTTGACCGAGACTGTTAATTTCACTTGCTATTTTTTTGTTGACCACATTTCTCTTCTTATTTTTCTTCAATGCCACCAAAACAGAAAAAGCCTAATACAAGTACTGAAGAAGATGGAAAAGAGTCATTTCAAGCTGTTATTCTAACAGATACATTTGAGGAACAGTTCCTTCCTATTTCCCATGAAATACCTAGAGTAAATAATACAAAGCACAAACAAACAAAATACATTGGCCTCATGTTGTCATACTAGTGTCTTATGCCGATTTGTAATATTCCAGCTATTGAATACACTTTGGAAGTCTTGGCTGCTGCTGATATCTTTGAAGTCTTTATTGTCTGTACTTCTCATATTGACGCGATTAAATCCTACTTTGAGTAAGAGAACAAGGAAAATTTTTTAACTACAACACAGCTAAACACCTGTTAGTAATTCAGACCGAACGAGATCCAAACTTTCTATTCAGATCGTTGCAGCACCTGAATGTCTTTCTGTAGGCGATGCGCTTCGTGAATTGGATGCTCGTCAACTGATCACAACTGATTTTGTCTTGACAACTAGCGAACTTGTATCCAACATGAAATTAGACGAAGCACTTGAAGAGCATAGAGCGCGTAGGAAGAAGGATAAAAATTCCATCATGACAATGATCTTGAAGGAGGCTTCAAGAACTCACACATCAAGGTATTCATATAATATATATATATATGTAATTCTCAAATAGACATATTTATTTTATTTGATTAGGGCGAAGGATGCCAGCAGTGTATTCGTACTCGATCCTCGAACAGATCAATGTGTCTACTATGAACCCGTTGTATCTCTTCCTCGCAAAAAACGTATCGAAATGTCACCGGAAGTATTCGAAAATAGGACTCAAATTGAGCTTCGTAATGACCTAGTCGACCCTTACTTTGACATCTGCTCTGTCGAAGTTCCTCCACTCTTTTCCGAAAATTTTGATTGGCAAAAGTTGCGTAGTGACTTTGTGCACGGTATTCTCACTTCGGATATTTTGGGTAAGACGATCTACACAAAGATCGTTTCTGAACCTTATTTGGCTCGTGTCCAGAACGAAAAGTTATATAGCACCATTAGGTAATGACCACCAGTAAACATAAGATTAGTTATTGACCGTTCGGTAGTAAGCATATCTTGAACCGATGGGCGTTCCCTATCGTGCCAGAGACCAATCTGAAAGAAGGAGATGACTACGAATTCAGCAGAGGAAACATTTATAAAGCAAGAAATGTCAAATTATCCAGATCTTGTATCATTGATGATAACGTTCAAATTGGCTCGGGTACAATCATTGGTGAGAACAGCCGTATTGCTAACTCAGTCATTGGAAAGAATTGTGTGATTGGGGACAATGCTGTGGTAGAGGGTGCTTTTCTTTGGGATAATGTGACAATTGAAAGCAATTGTCATGTTAGACAGAGCATCATTACTAACAATGCAGTCATTTTGGAAAATACAAGCATTGATCAAGGCTGTTTAATATCTCTTAATGTAAGTCATATTACATTGTTCGAGTTCATATTTGTTTACCAAATACTAGGTTAAAGTGGGCCCTGACATGAACATTCAAAAATACTCCAGACTCAGTCTGTTGCCTCAACCCAAGACGAGCATGTTTGAAGAGAGCAGTGAAGAGGAAGACGAGGATGAAGGTAAGGAAGGTTATTCATTTTTGATCGGATATACTCATTTATAGACATAGAGCATCATCATACACTCACAGGGTCTAATGGTGAATCCATCTATTTCTGGACCCTTCGTGCAGATGATGATGAAGACACTGATATTCGTAATGTTAAACTTGGCTCATTAGCGTACAACATGGCAGATATTGCTCTCAAAGATGGTGATCTTACCGAAAGTGCAAGTGAAGTAGGTGAATCCGAAGATAGTGATTCAGACATGGATACTATGGGTGGTGCTTGGGGATTAGAACCCAATATGGCTAAAAAGACCGAAGAGTTCAAGAAAGAAATTGCACAAACTATTGAGCGATCTATAAACGAAGGACACACGGTAGATACAGCAGCCCTCGAAGTGACTGGACTACGTATGTCAAGTAACGGATCATACACAGATGTTAGAGAGGTCATTGTTCCTATCATCTTGGATCATATCGACGCCAATAGTCCTGTTCAAAGCTTAAAGACTGTGTTCAGCAAATGGTCAGCCCTGATCGGAAAGATGACGCACTCCCCTGACGATCAATTGCATGTCTTGCAAATTCTTCAAAGATATTGTGCAACTAAAGAACACCTTAATAAGATCTTCTTGGGAGCATTACAACTGCTATATGATAGTGATGTAGTAGAAGAAGATGCGATCAGAGCCTGGTATAATTCAGAATCGTCTAGATCAAATCCTTTAGAATCCAAATTAAGAGATAGAGCAACCAAGTTTATCGAATGGTTGGATGAAGCAGAAGAGGAAGACAGTGATGATGAATAGATAAATTAATAAAGGTGGCTTACTGTGACTGAATTTACCTTGTTTATTATTCTCCCTCCTTTTTTTTGTCTTTTTCGCCTTGTTAATAATCATGTCAGCTTCAAATATCATCGGTTCACTTACCTTTTGTCCAGAATGTGGTAATCTATTAGATATGGCTGGTAGTGATGATGATATCATACTCTGTAATCAATGTGGATGTGCATTTCGAACAGCAGGAATCGAAACTACAGAGGTCGTCACCACTTCCTCCGAACGCTCTTTTCAATCTTCTTTAAAAGCCAAACGTCATTTGGTTCAACAAAATAAAGCAGCACAACAAGCCAGAGCTATTGTAAATAGTTAATATTGAAAGAAAGAACAAAAGGGAGCTAACTTGTAAATGTAGATTAAAGAAAAATGTCCAAGCTGTGGTAATCCAGAAATGGAATATCATACCATGCAGTTACGTTCTGCTGATGAAGGCCAAACAGTATTCTACAACTGTAAAAAATGCGGGTAAAGGAGGCAGGAGAGATAGCTTGACATGTATATTAATGTACTTCTTCATAGTCACAAATACTCCATCAATAACTAAGATAACATATACACACATTATACACCTTGTTTATCTTTTGTACATTAATAGAAAAAAATTAAAGCATATTTATATAAAACAGTGGTTTTCAGCCAGATTATATCGCGAATTATTGCATTACATGAATATTGGGAAATATTACATGTGCCAGAAAATACACCAGAAGTTATGCTAATTCTACGGGCGCTACTTTTACCTACTACCTGTGATGTTGTCCAACAAAACTTTTGAAAGTGTGACTTTGTATTTCGCCCCCTTTCTGAACTTTAAATTCTTGAAGTGACGTTTTATTCTTTGATGTTGTGGCCATTAATTCTCCTTTAATTCTTTAACTTTTTCTTCCACTTATTCTCTTTTTATCAAAGTAAAATAATCATGTCTGAGAGCTTAATTTTAGAACAGCACACACCCTTTCCTAGAGAAATCATTGTTGATATTGACTCTTAGAAAAATATCATTGAAAATTCACTTGCCCATCATTTAATATGTTGGATTTATAAGAACAAGACGAATGGTGATATGTCTACTTCAAACGAAGAAGGTCAACCTATGCAAAAACGCGTAACAAGAAAAAGCATCATTTGAAAATGAAGTTCATATGCCATCGATCTGGGTCCTATAAGAGTCGTGCTGGTGTACAGACAGAAGATGAATCAACTAAAAGCCGGCCAATTCAGAAACCAAGCAAGAAGGTCAATTGCAAATGCTATGTTACTGTCACCTGCTATTTCGTAACACTTAATCAGGTCACTATCAAGCTTCATAATGAGCATAATTATCTTGTCGGTAGCCTTGATGATATCTCTTTTTTACCTTTGTCGGATAATACAAAGGAAGCTCTATTGCAAAAGTTACGTGGAGGCTATGGTAGAAGAGACATAAGAGCTGCAATTCAACGTCATTTTAATGAAAGGATAAGAGATTTTTTTTCTGAAGCCACTTGTTCTTCAACACATTCAGCTATCTGAGGTACATAGAAGTACACAATAGAAGAAGAGTAGTTAAAATCATTATTGGCTGCATCTCGCCATTTGGAACAATTAGCTTTTCAAAGGTCAAATCATTGAAGTGAGGTAATACGGAAGATGTGGAGAAAGAGTTCGCTCAGCCAGGCTAATGTGGATGGGGAGGGCAAGAAAAAACGCCTTGCAAAAGGCACCGCGGCCTATTGCATTGTCAAATTTGTTGAAGCTCTCATGGATGTTCTGGATAGGCATGAAAAGCACGGATTTTTATTGTCATGGATAACTGCAGAATTCGCCACTCTTCTTTTGCTTTGGGATGCAATTAACAAAAGAAGATACAAGCTTTGCTTTTTTTTATGTATTGAATTAACTATGGATTTTGTAACTATCGGTTTTGAAACCATGAAGTATTGCCACCAAAGACCTTCTTAGCAGTAAATTGAGCAGCTTGATTATCACTCAAATTCTTTGAAAATTTGACACGTGCACTAGTCCAAGGACGCGCTCCAAAGTTCTTGTATTCTCCATAGAGAACATTACGTGTATCAGGGGTAGAGGTAGGCCATTCACTCCAGCCAGCAGGTTTGATGTGGTTACCAAGGTCTGAGTTCATGATGAT
The DNA here is from genome assembly GCA_025529335.1 of Rhizopus sp. PT2906. NCBI lineage: Eukaryota > Fungi > Mucoromycota > Mucoromycetes > Mucorales > Rhizopodaceae > Rhizopus > Rhizopus sp. PT2906. Next base: position 18,988 of record JAMYHX010000441.1, read on the forward strand.
GACACGAGCGTATGAGCGCCAGGGACGACCCAAGTAGCAAGAGTCTGGAAACTGAGAAGAGGAAGTGAAAGCCATAGAAGGGTTATATGTTTTGGACAAGGGGCCTGATGGGACAGTAGCCTTGAATACGCAATGATTAAAGTAAAAGCCACCAGGTGCATTTGCAGAATCATTGCCTTGAGCAGTGACAGAGGTGCCTTTTTGATTGGAGGCAATGACACACTTATCAAAGTAACCTAAAGCAATAGCAGGTCAATAATTGGACATTCTGTATATAATACTTTTCTTTCGTTTACCAGTGCCAAAGCCCCAAATGAAGTCAACTGAACCTTCAATCCAGCAGTTCTTAAAGTAAGCAGAGCCACTACGGTTGATTAAAAGGGTATCTTGGAAACCGTAGATCTTTACATTTTTGAAATAAGCTTGAGGAGCATTGACATGCAGAGCAACATTAGCGACGCGTGTTTGCTTTAAAGTGTTTGCAATAATAATGTCTTGCATCATAACATTCTTGCCTGTAATGGTCAAGACAGCAGAATCAGCAGTGCTTCCAGTCTTGGCATTGGGATCGTGACCAGAGGCATATTGAATGATGACAGTACCGCTGGCAGGCTTCAACACGAGGTTCGATCGAGCAATGGTGAATTGTTCAGTGTATGTTCCGGGAGCAATCAAGACTGTATATGATTCAGCATTATTTGGAAGAGAGGCAATGGCCTTGCTGATAGACTTGTATTGACAGGAATTACAGACACTGATAGTACCAGCAAAGACCAATTGAATACACAAGAGTGCCAGCGTAAGATATCCTAAAGAGAATTGCATTACTGTAGATGGAGAAAAGAATATATTATACAAATCAAGTGCCTTATATACCCAAGAGAGGGAGAGACGAGGTGTAGCACAAAGTAAAACCATTAATAAAACTCCATACGACTTATCCGTGGAATCTGTAACTAATACTTGGCCTGACTTGTAAATATATATGAGATCAATAACTGATGACTATAGGCTACGTTAATATAATTCAGTCAATTGCTTTAATAACTATGTATGGTTTATTGAATCGTAATAACATAACTAGTTTAATAATAACGATGATTTAACCCTTGATCTGTAGTGAAACTAACTATAGAACATAAGGAGGTGTTTTAAAAAGGGATATTTTGCTTTCAAGGCTGTAACTTGTTGTATACTATGAATAAAAGTTTAAGCAACACAATAAAAAAATGTTTAATCATTACGGAGATTTTTTAATTACGGCGAATTTATGCCCGATGGTCACTCATTCAAGTTTATAAAAAGACGCTTTAAACAAATAAATCACTGAATTGACTACTGCATTGAAAAAAAAAAAAAAAAGGATAACGGTTAGAAGCAGTTTATAAAACTTGGGCTAATTGATAACTTGTTCAAGAATAGGAACGTGGTTGCCATGGCGATAAGATATTCATTTAATGCAATAATTCGTGATATAGTTTGCGACGTCGCACAATAAGTTGAAATATCCACGGCAATGCTTTGTAAAGGCAATTGAGACACGAATATAAAACAATAGATTATCTCAATAACGTATCTGCGCATCATTTTTTTATAATTCAGTCTGGATATAAAAGCAAAAAAAGTAAATATGATAATAGGTTTTGGAAGAAAGAATAAGAAACATCAATTCATGATTGCGTCTGGTTATGTGCCTTCAATTGCAATTTTACAAATAAAATTGTGTAACCATATACGGTGGTTCAACACAGAGCAAGTGACTACACAAAAAAGATACAGTCAGTCCTCGGTTCTGTCATAACCCTTGGTAGGTAGGTGTAGCATATTCCGACAAAGTACACTTAAATAAACAATCACGTCTCAGTTTTCTCATGAAATGGTATTCCAGAATCGCGATTATTCCAGGATAGAGTATGACAAAAGTGAGGTCCTACTGTACGTGATAACATTGGTAAGATTGTATTTACAATCGTTCAAATTACAAAGTTACCTAAAGTAGCATGAAATAAGAAAAAGCCCGTTTAACTAGCATTATTTCGAGAGCCTGTTTGCTGAAATAGGCTATGTGTACCTGGAAGTTTCTGAAATTGTGCCAGATCAAAATACCTTTTAAACATTGAATTTGAGCGAAAGGAGAAAGCTTGTGTAAGGTATGAACAAAAGATAACAAGAAGTGTCATAGAGCCTTATTTTATGTATATTTATATAAAGTATTTTATCATAAAAACTCTACTCATTTATTGGCCTGTAGCAGTAGTCTTCAGTACACATCGCTACCAAAGCTCCATTTGCATGTAACTAGACCTGCTCAATTAAAGGCTGAAGTAGGTGAGCTCCGTTAAGCTAACAGCTATCAATTAGATTTACATTCAGTTGACCATGAACTCCTTTGAAGTAGAGCACAGCACATATTCGCGCCTCCAGTTATTTACAGTCATAACATTATTTTAAAAAGTACAAACAGTTTAATGTTTATTATTAACAATTTGGGCCAAGACCAAAAAGACTTTAGCAGAGAGAACTCGTCCTGCAGTCAGTGAATCAGAATCTCCCTAAAGCAGTCGTTCCTGGTTTTTTTGTAGCTATTTGGTAGTTTATTCTTTGTTTTCTCCAAACTTGTTTTTTACTCTTTTCCTAGCTTAAAAAAGCTATCGAAAACCATTCTATACTCTAGTCGCTAGGAGCTACACTTTATTCAGAAATTATCCACACACTGATAGAAAAATAATATTTCAGACAACAAATGAGAGAACAAATAATGATAAAAGAGAGCCTACAAAAAGCAAAAGAATGAATAAAGAAATGATTAGTAAATCAGTTATTATATTGATATTAAATACTTAGATTATAAAGATGAGAGTTTATAAGAAAAAGAAGCAAGAAAGGTGAGTAAAGTTATAAAGAGAATATTGACATCTTACCCAAAGTGTATTAAAAAGGGCCAGCGATAACCAGCTCGGAAACGTAAAGAAAGAAAAGGAAGAGAGCAAGATAGAGAGTGAATGGACCAAAGCTTGGTAAGAACCAAACTATTCCCAGCCAACACCGAGTTAGTTTTGATAGGCAATCTATAATATTACATATCAGTTTCTTACAAGAGTAAAGAATACAACATACCTTAGGGCTAGCTGGGGAATAGCTGGTCTTACTTTTTGGTCCAAAGAAGAAAAGAAAAGAAAAAGAGAAGTCAAGATCAGACTGTTTATACAGAGTCTCTAACAACTATTTCAATTACGTGCAACTATAAGGAAAGTTTCTTCTTTTCCCTTCAAAAGACAAAATTCATTGTCTTTTAAAGAAAAGGCTGATAATTAACCAAGGTGTAATTGTTATTGATCTTATATTGTGTGCAACTGCTCACGAAAGCTCATTCCATCTATTGTCTAAATATACATGCTCGCCTCTTAATTTCACGCACTGTTGCAGGCCCTCTGCTCTTCCTTCTGAACCTGCTATCGACTCGAAAACTACGTTCCTTCTTTCGTGCTTCTTCCTGGTTCTCTCGTTGGCCCCTTATATGTATCATTATCTATAAACTTGATCACCTATGCCACGGACATGATATGTCATCTCCACCACCTGACCTAGGACGAAAGTTCCTCCAATGGCTTTTTCCTCTTCCTCTCTCCCCTCAATATCTGTCGAGCTAATCTTTCTTCGTTCCCTTCTTACTCGGTTTTCTTCGCTTCTTTCCTTCCTTTTCCCCCTTTGATCTCAAAAGGGGGCTTTAGACTCTATGTACCTTTTTTTGATCTGGCACAGGCGGGAGAAAGTTATATTGTTTCAATGCGCCCATAGCAGTCTTTTATTTCCTTTAATCGTTTTTAAAATGCTGAAATTATAGTCAATTGTACTATGTTGAGATGTTGAGGATCTTAAGTGGCACCAGAGCAAATTTTGAGTCATATTATATTGGACGTTCTTCAAGATTTTTGACAAACACTAATTTACCTAGCTTTCCCGCTGCCAAATGTATATTTCGAGTCAATATCTTCTCACATTAGTTCCGGAAAACACTACATGCATGTAAAAATTCATGAAAAAGCGGCTAATGTTACGAGCGCTACCTCGGGGCGGTAATTGTGATTTTATCTTGCCACTTCACACTATCAAAGTTTCTACCTAAGCTAAGGCCGTCCAGCGAGATATCCATTAATGTAAAATACACTTGAAGGGTTTTGGTTCTTTGTTGATAGACCTGACAACATAAAATTAAAATAAAGCAACAACAACATTTTTATCTCTCTTGAAAAAAAAAAAACAAGCAATTCGGATTCAACATCAAAAAATATGGAAAGATATCTGTTTTTGACTAGTCTAGCGTGGTGCTACATAATGAAAAGTTTTGTTGACAACATCACAGATAGTGGCTAAAGGTAGCGCCTGTAGAATTAGCCGCTTTGTTGTGCATGTGGTGTTTCCCTTATTTTCTTCACTATGAAAGGTTTGTGTTGACAATCGTTGCAAATCGGGATTAATATTAACCAGGAGTTCTTTGTTCTTGATTAAGAACACTTATTTTTTTCAATGTCAGTCAAAAGATGCTCAGTTAGAGAGTATCAGGTTTCTTAGCATATAGTAATTGTAAAAGACAATGAATCCATTTGTCGTATTCAAGGCTTTACGTTACTTCTAAGCCTCTTTATAATGCTATACTAACAATGTTACCAAGGTAACAATGGTAGATTGTAAACATTGATGAGTATTTGATGCTTCCATTTTGACGATATATTGCATAGGAATAGAAACGGAATAATTTTGGGGCTGATGATTAAGATGGAGGATGAAAGGAGGGCGAATGGCACATGATGTAATCCGGTGAAAGCCATGCACTATTCCTAAGTGCCGATCTTTCAAAATTTGACATTAGTCATTTGTAAATTTTTTCCTGCTCCGGTCGGATTGAGCTGTGAGAGAAGGTTGACGTTGTGTGTGGGTAAATGGTTTTTACATTGTCTTTTTACGTTTTTTGTTACAATTGCTTTTCAGTCTCCTTATACTTGCTCTATCTCCCTATTTGTCTTTTTCATCTCCTGATGATGTTTAAAGTGTAGACCAGTAACTAGTTATCGATCATGTCTAAATGAGTTGCTATAAAACATATTGTTCTTTACATGTGATAACAGTAATTCCTTCACATAAAAATTTAAACTAAGTTCCTATAATCATTTTCTGCTGACTTATCCTTTATATCTGTTACACCCACGCTATAAATCTTCTCCACTTTTTCTTTTTCCCCTTTTTTTTATCATCTTTTTCAACCATGGCCAAATTTAGCTTGGATAAACAAACGTACGAAGTTCCCAATACGAGAAAACCTGGTCAATCAGGTATAATGGAAAGAAGCTTTAATCATACAAAATGATATTAACATCATTTGATAGGTATCTACCGTAACGCTAAGCGTCCAGTTGTCGAAACAACTTTTTCACCCAAAGTTACTTCCATAATCGACTGCTTTAATTATGGTACATGATAATAGTCCTAAAGCGCCTCATTTCTCAAAATTATGTCGATAGGTTTAAAGATTTCCAAGGACCGTCCTTGTATTGGTGTTCGATCAGTTAAAAATGTAGAAACTGGTGAGCGTGGTCCCTACGTTTGGCAAACATACCGTCAAATCAATCACCGCTTGACCAACTTTGGTTCCGGATTGATGAATTATTTGAACCATACTATGGGAGAAACACGTACTCGACAGATTCCTATCGGTATTTGGTCTATCAACCGTCCAGAATGGACTATTGCTGATTTGGCACTGGCTGCTTATGCCAACTATGCCGTGGCTCTTTACGACACTTTGGGACCTGATACCGTCGAATATGTCATCAATCATGCAGAACTTGAAACAGTTATCTGTTCTGGAGACCATATCGCCGACCTTTTAAAGCTTAAGCACAAACTTCCTAACCTTAAGACGATCATCTCTATGGACTCTATTGATGAAGTCTCACGACCCGGTGTTGCTTCCAAGAGTGATATTGTCAAAGCATGGGCTGCAGAAAAGGGTGTCAACTTACTTGACTTTAATGCGATCGAGCTCTTGGGAAAGAAGAATAGACGTTCCTACAACTATCCTACACCAGATGACTTGGCTTGTATCATGTACACGAGTGGTACAACTGGTACGCCCAAGGTAAAGAAAGATTGAAAAACATCAATATTTGGAAACTCACTTGAAATGCATATAGGGCGCTATGTTAACCCACCGCAACTTTGTGGCTGCACTTTCTGCCAGTCAGTCCAACCTTGGAGGCAATGCTGATGACGTTTGCATTTCTTACTTACCCTTGGCTCACATCTATGGCCGTATCTCAGATATCATGATCTTAACTGTAGGTGGCCGTTTAGGTTTCTTCAGTGGCGATATGAACACCTTGGTTGACGATATTCAAGTCTTGAAGCCTACTGTCTTTGCAAGTGTTCCTCGTTTATTAAATAAGATTTACGGTAAATTAGTTGCTTCTACCATTCAAGCCCCTGGTGTTACTGGCGCCTTGGCTCGCCGTGCAGTGGCTGCCAAGTTGGCCAATCTCGAAGCCGGCAAAGGTTACACCCACCCCTTGTGGGATAGATTGATCTTCAACAAGGTAAAGCAAGCCTTGGGTGGCAACGTACGTATCATGGTTACCGGTTCTGCTCCTATTGGCAAGGATGTTATGCAGTTCCTTCGTATTGCTTTCTGTTGTGATATTCGTGAAGGATACGGTGCTACTGAAACCTGTGCCGCCACTACTGTTCATTATGAAGGTGAATACCTTGCCGGTCACATCGGTGGTCCCTTTACCTGTAACGAGATTATGCTGTTGGATGTTCCCGAAATGGAGTATCTCTCTACAGATCCTTATCCTCGTGGTGAAATCTGTGTGCGTGGTCCCAACATCTTCAAGGGTTATTTCAAGGATGAAGAAAAGACGAGAGAAGCAATTGACGAAGAAGGCTGGTTCCACACAGGCGATATTGGTATGATTAATGAAAGAGGTGCTATTGTCATCATTGACCGTAAGAAGAATATCTTCAAGTTGGCTCAAGGTGAATACATTGCTCCTGAGAAAATTGAAAATGTTTATGCCAAAGATCCTATCATCGGTCAGATCTACCTGCATGGTGATTCACTCCAAAGTTCTCTTGTCGCTATCGTTGTCCCTGACCCCGATGCTTTGAATTCTCTTCTTGCTGCCAAACTGCCTCAAATTCATGCAAAGAAATTAAGTCTTCCTGAACTCTGCAAGCTTCCTGAAGTAAATGCTCTGGTGCTCGCTCAAATGGACCGAGTTGGTAAATTATCTGGTCTGCGTGGATTTGAATTTGCCAAAGCCATTCATTTAGAACCCGAGCCTTTCACCATCGAAAACGACTTATTAACCCCTACTTTCAAGGTTAAGCGTCCACAGGCCAAGAAGCACTTTGAAGCACAAATCGCTCAGCTTTATGAACGTGTAAATAACCAAGCCGAGCCCGAGAAGGCTAAGCTTTAGATTCATCATAAAGACATACAAAATAAACGAAACCTTACTATTTATTATTTACAATGCTCTTTTATTGCTTCTACGCGCGCAACTTTTACAAATGAGCTCTCCTGGCTCTTTTTCTTGATATAATCCTATAAAGAAAATAATCTGTCAGCATCTTTGTACCGACCTTTGGGTGCGTCAACTTACCTGTAACCCTTACAGACAGTAGTTTGTGACATTCGGAGCACTGGAAGTGGAGCGGGTGGTAGTCCTTTCCGAAAGCGCTAGAGCATCTGCCAGTGATAGGCTCATGACAATTATGACACACTTTGTTTTCTACTTGTACATTGTTATCAATGTCTTTTTCAAACATTTTCGGTAATGGCGGCATCTCTTTCTTTTTCTTCTTTTGCGATGCTACAGACGAAATGGAGTCATAGTGCACTTCGCAATAAGGCTTGCCGTTTCTGATCAAGAATGTACGAGAGCTAAATGCTGCACCACAATCAGAACACACAAAGCACTCCTTGTGCCATTCACCACCCAATGCTACCAGAAAGTCTCCTGTGATAACTTCTTCACATCCTTTGCATTTTTTACCAAATTTCTTGTAGTAGTCCTTTTCACAATATGCATGTCCATCATGTTCCAAAAAGCTAGAATCCTCTTGAAATGGCTTTCCACATTCACGACAAAAGAAGTGACCGGGATGATATGACTTGCCTAGTGCTGAAATAGAGTGTTCTTCAATAGGCGTCTTACAGTAGTCGCAACGAGGACTGAAAAGCTCATGGTAATCAAGTGCACAATAGGGGAGTCCGTCTTTTTCATAAAATGCAATATGCTCCAAGGGCTGTTTACATACTTGACATTTAAAGCATTTTGAATGCCATTGATTACCTGCTGTAGTAAACGCTTGACCACTAAGAGGTTTGTGGCATCCGCTACAGCGAACGGTAAAAAAGATGCTTTCATATACTGACTCTTTTTTGGGTTCACGTTCCGCTTTTTTCTCCTCATCATATCCAGGCGCAGAAATCTGTGGTATAGAGATATTGTTAGAGCTATTGTTATCATCATCATCATATCCAGGTGCTGATATCTGTGGGATGGGCGGTAGCTTAGACTGTGGTCTATTCCTTTTATCATCTCCATGAGAGTATGATTGATTGCTCATATCCTGCTTTTCTTCATCATCGTCATTATTGTCGTATCCAGGCGCTGAAATTTGTGGTATTGAGGGAAGATTAGCTTTAGTTACAGTCGATTCAGGGACAGATTCTTCATCGCTATCTATAGTGTCTGTATTTACTGTTATTTTTGATAACACAGCAGCACGATGAGTGCTACTTAGGTCCTTTAGGCATAATTCTATCTCTTTTTTAAGGTCTTCTTCCTCATCGTCGCTTATTGGTACTTTAGGGTATATGTCAGTCTCTATCTTTGACAGCTTCCTTTGGAGCCCTTTTCCTGATGAATGATGGTGGCTGTCTGAGTCTATCTGTATTTTTTCTTGAAGTGAAGGTACAATCATTTCTATTGGCTTGTGGGTTTGCCTTGGCTGCCTTGGCCATGTGGGTATATGCTCTTTCGCTTGTTGGAATGGTCTTGGGCCACGTAAGGTCGTATTGCTGCTTAAGTGATTATCATACAACATTTTCTTGTATAACAAAGAAAGAAACATGATTTTATGTTGATTTTGAATTTAAAGAAGAAACCCAAAACAATAAACCAAATTAGGAAAAGACATGTTACTGCATTTAGCAACTATTTGGCTTTATATTGAATAGACATCATTGCCTCTCCCTTTCTTTCTCTTTTGGTCTTCTTTCTACATCAAGCATTGAAGCTTTTGTTTAAATGTAAACTGTAGCTGAATAGAGTGGTACTAATATTTTGTAATGGATGAAATCATTGTCGTCTGTCTTTAGTGTTCTTTATAAAAAGAGGCTTCCAATTTCAGCTGCGTATGATGTAACACCAAAGAAAAATTACCTTGCATAATTAATCTTGGTTAAACAGCTTTTCCCTTTATTTTATTTTTTAAATGAGTCACTTTCCTTCAGGTTGGTTTTATATTCAGTCGAAATGTTCACACAAGATGGTCTTGGACGTCACGCAAGACTCACTAAAGGTTGGAATGTACTGAGAAACTTTTAAACTAATTTACATGTCATTTAGGCAGCAGCCAAAGTGATTGTTTGGCCAAAAAAGACAAAAGACAATGACAACCAACTCTGGATGTATGATCATGGATATATTATCAATAAAAACTCGGGAATGGGTAAACGCATGATAAGAAAGCAACTCAGTGTTATTAAATATAAAAAAGTGTTGGATGTGCAGGGAGGGGTTATAGAAAGTGATAAGCAAATAATTCAATATAGAAGGAAAATGGTAGAAGATGCTCATAACCAGAGATGGAATTATAGAGATGATGGCTTTATTTACCTTCAAGCCAATCCTAACCTTGTACTTGATATTAGAGTAAGTGTGAATTTACTTGGTAAAGAAGATATTATTCAAAAACATATTTAGGGAAACTGGACCAAGCCAGGCACCATTGTTTTGTTGTATGAACGCAAATATAAAGATAATCTCAATCAGTTATGGGATTTGATCCCATATGAACCAGTGTCGGATCAATCTAGCGTCCTTAGTCCATCGATACATTCACAAAATACAGAAGTCAATGACGATGATGACTATGCGTTTAGCTCAGCTAGTTATGCTTTGTAAAATAAATACCTCATTCTACGCACATGCATCTCTTGCAAAAATCACTAGATGTATTTTTGGACCAGTGCGACATCAACTTTATGTTCCAGTAATAGTACACTGTGCACGATCTATATCACATGCTTTACTTGTACAAAAGCTGGCTAGAGCACAAGTGTTTTTGTGTCAAGCAGATCACAAACGTATAAAGTAACCACTACAAAATAATTCCTTCAGAGTCAATACTAAAGCTTGCTCCACTATGAAAAAGAATGTACCACTCTTTGCAAGATTGAAGTCAGGAGACGATTAACTGAAATAGCCTTTATTTAATAACTTGATTGCCTTTTCATACATATTTGGAGAATGATCCATAAACATAGTTTTCGAGAAAACGATCTCTGAAAACCTAGCTTGTATGTTATTACACAAACTAAACTGTACCATGTAAGCAGTTTTATGCTTTGATTCTTGTGTCTTTTCTTGAGACGATGTAGACCTTGATTGGGTATGTTGAGCTAGTTGAGGCACAGCTTCTATAAGGTATGTAGTGGCTGGAGGGAATAATTTTTCTGCGTTCATATCAGCTCGCATCGTCTTGATCAATGCCCAAAACCATTGCTCATTCTCTTCTTCTTCTGGAGTAATTTCGTTTGTTTTTTTCTTTTGGTAATAAGAAAGTATTCGCGAAAGGATTTCATCAGCAACATGACTTTCTTCATGAAGACTGACTGCAACGTTTTTGAAATCTTTGAGTAAGCCTAGACTCAGACTACTAACAATATCATAGCCATGAACGACGCTCGTGATCAGTCCTTGACCACAGTATTCGCTAAGTGCCAAAGACATGACACAAGGGGATCCATAAGTATAGCAGTGAATGGGTCGACCTGCAGGTAAGCCTGATAGTTCAGACGTCACAAACGGACATGACTCTCTTTTGATAGAGGATGTTGTAAGCGCACTCAGTAGCTTTCCTTCGTTTTCAGCTGTTGCTTGTTTTCTTGACAAATAATGAGTTCTTTCTTCACTCCAAAGAATACTAAGCAAGCTCGCGACACCAGCGCCGAGTGAATGTCCACAGAGGACAAGACCATAATTGGGGTATGACTCTAGGCCCCTTTTGATAGCCTCAAATACTTTTCCCTTTTGCACTGCCATCATCTGAGCAGCCTCAAGCATACCACCGTGTGCGATGTAGCGTCTAGGAGAATCACAGTTTCCGTTTGCCTTCTTTTGTTCCTCATATAGTAGTTTGTCAGTAGGTAACACAAATTCTTTGTAGTCGCACGTTAGATCTGTCAAGATATCACTCAGACCAAGCGTTCCACGGCAGGTAAGCACAATGGCTTCAGCAAAATGATCTACTGTTACATAATGTACTAGAGCGTGAAGTTTGGAATGTGTTAATGAGCTTAGGATGCTGTCATCTGTGTAGCTCGACAGTAAAATATCGCTGACAGAGACACCAGTGTGGTGAGCAAAGGCGTGATGGTTTGGATGATGTGATTTTGGAAGCACGCTAGGGATATCACCAATCCCTAATATACGCATGAATGATTCTCCATAGGCAGCGCTGGCATAACGAATGAAGTGAGCAATATTAGTAATGATATGCTTGCGAGGAAAATTTTTAGGATTAGGTTCCATCTCCAGAACAGATGTCGCGTTGGGTGGACAAAGCCGAGAAGGTACTGAAGGGGAACGAATGAGTGACCTAGAAGACGACGTGGGCGTTATGTGTGGTGTTGTTGTGCAGTATGTTGTTGTTTTAAATGTTCTTGAGATGCTTGAGAGCGAGGTGACGCTGTTGATGGATGTAGACCTACGTAAACTATTGCTACTAATGGAATTTCTTCTAGAAGGTAAAGGTGGCGGAGGTGAGTTTGATCTTTGCTTCTTTTTTTTGCTTGAAAGGGCATCTGTGCCTTTTTGAATCAAGTTGGTAATGCTTTTTCTACGGCCAATACTCTTCATTTTGAGTCCGCTCCATGATTTGCGTCGTTTTGGGGTTGATTTGGCTTCCGTGAGGTTTGTAGAGTTGCCTGGCAACGAAGGAAATGGCCGCTCTTCTGTATTATCAGAGTCCTGCTGATAATGGTGTATGCTGCTGCTGGCTGAAAGTGTGGAGCGCAATGTGGTTGAGGTACTAGTCACTGTTTGAACAGGCCCTTCTACAGTGGGATTTAAACGACCATCGTCTGGCGAAATGATTCCGTAGTTGGCCTGTCGTTCTACTTTTTTCCTTGCCAACTTCTTTGAGATAGAGGATAGCATAATCTTGAATCCAGTTTTCTTTTGTGGCTTTGTCCATTGAACGCATTGAGATTCCTGTGTCTGTAGCCATGCTCCGGGAATGGTCAGCTCGTAAGAGGCATCTGGCTGAGTGTTGACAGCAGCCATAAAAGTTTCATTCTCTTCCTCGTCCGTTTGTTCAACAATCTGCTTTGCAAACGATTGCTCTGCTCCGCTGATATCAATTGGCTTGATACGAGTTGTCTTTGTTGTCGTACGTTTCGTGGTCGTGGTTATTTCGTACAAACCATAAGGCTCTCCTCTCTTATCATAACTTAGGCAAACAGCTGCCTGCTCTTTTTCACTCTCGTCAATAGATGACCGATTATCACTTTCAGGAAATTCTGATGGTGTAACTGATAAAATTTCTTCCAATTCATGAATGATGTCTGAATGTGATGATTTCTGGGCAGAACTAGAAGGAGTGGTATTGTCCTGCTTGTTTTGGAACTGTATTAATGACTGTTCATTCCTTTCTTCTTCAACAACCAAGCCTTTCCATAAAAGGTTGATATCCATTTGGCGAACGGTTCTATGGTGAGTGAAATTTTGAATTATAGCAAATGAGGTTATTGCTTTTGTTAATCCTGACAGGATGGCTACTTTGCCTATTTTAGCTAACTTAAAGTCTGGATCCTTTACAAGTTCGTCGTGTACGAGTGTAATGATTGAAGCAATTGCTCGGGATGATTCGTTTGATCCGAATATTCCGTCGATAATGCCAACAGACTCTTCTGCAGCCTTTTTTTTTTTTTTAGAAAAAATAAATAATCAGTAGATGTTTTCAAAGCCTTTATGATTAGTTACCATGAGGCCAGACTTGATGGTTTGGGATGTAAAATGTAAGCCTGAGAGTGCAAATAGCTCGACTAGGGTGAATGAATGATGAACAATATAGATGCCAAGGTTTGTATATTTATCTAGCACTTGCAAAAAACTAGTCCTAAGCAATGAATGAATATTGATTTAATGCCTATTTGTTATCTTTTTTTTCTTTTACTTGTCAATTGATAAGTTGTTTGTAGAGGTTAATTCATGAAATTTTTTAGCTGTGGATAATGCATTGATGATAACGTGCCTAGAAACGCCAAAGGAAAACGATGTACTGTATTTAACAGATTCTATAAGAGCTTCTATCAAAAGAGATGAACAACGAATGGATAATCGAGCAGCCAAAGCAATTGCTGTGATAACGTTTGCTATTTGCTCTGGCAATAATGTTGATGGTGTATTATATAGTGTAGCTGAATAAGTAGTGATCCGAGTCGATACTTCCATTGTTTAGTTAAAGAAGAGGAAAGAAGAATGAAAAGGGGAGACGAATTGTTTTTAATTACTCTTGTTTCATCACATGTGTTACAGACTCATGTGATAAGAGAGGACTACGTATGTCAACAAAAGATGGAGAAAGAGAGATACAGGGCGATAACTTACCTGGATATCCTATAAACAAATTGATCCTAATTATTATAGAATCCTGATAGAGCTTAATTGGGTAAATATCAGCCAAGAGCAAAAATAATTGACGAAACAATAATTATAAAGGGTTACACGACTTGTTTTATCGTGAGGGTAAACTTTCACTTGATTTTCACTTGTTACATTTTTCAATTATCTCATACAATGATCTATATACTTAATAAATAGCGTCGAGAGAGCGTGTTGCGGATAGCTGAGGATTATAGCAATCAACACAGATCAGCTATAGTCAAGCTGTACATTCTGAGATTCTATACAGTAACCCTCTCTCAATCTAGAACAGAACAGTGTTCTATCTTCCTAAAATCCAAGATTACAAAATCTGCCACCAATTTTCATTGTGGTGCAAATAATAGTTGGTAACTCTTTTGGAACAATAGTATACTTTTATATGAAGAATACAAGATTTTACTGGCCCTGCTCGTTATTTCGATTGAAGGATATTCTAGCCCCATTGAATATAATCCTTATTAGGCCCAAGTTGTTAATTTGATGGAAAACTATTTTATTCACTTTGAACTTTAACATGAAGATCGTAAGGCAAACTAATGAACGATTGTTAATGATTGGATTAGTGCCGATCACCACTCATGTAATTTTTTCAAGGTTCTAATCGAACTTGCATAAAGCAAACTCTTGTTAAATATAAGCTCTCAAACATGGCCTTCGTATAAGGAAACGCCTTTAGTGAAATGTGCACGCGATTACTTTCCTTAATACTGAATTGATCAGAATTTCATCAGAGACCTGGAATCCACTTATCACTGACATGTCACAATACGATGCTATACCGCAAACAATAATCGAAGAGTGAATATAAGCGATTAAACTGATATTTTTCTATTATTCATTCATTCATTTACAACTCATTTCGTAAGAAAGACGATATGGTCATCTTTATATCTGTAGAGAGGATTTACTACCTCTGCCAACTTATAAAATAGCCTATAGATACACTGCAATTCATGCAAAAGGAACATGATTACGATACAACTTCATATGAAGATCTGACACTAGTAAAAGTTATTTATTTGTTTTAAATAACCAAAACAAAATATGTCCAGAGTATGTGGGGAAAAATTGACATCTTCCCACGCAAGTACATATGTTGAGTAGGGTTATCGAGGCTTAGGAGCAGGGTAAGGTCTTGGGAGAGCAGGCTTATCGGGTCTGATAGGTGATACCATGACGATAAAACTTGAAGTATAAAAGTTGAAATGGAATGAAGAATAAAAAAAGTAAAGAAAGATTTATCTTATCTATATATCATTTAAAACAAAGAGCTTCATCATATCAAATCAATAAACAAACAAACGGCCCGCTTCCCTGACAACGTCCTTTTAAAGTAACAAAGAGGGAAAAAAAAGTTGTCACTAATAATGGATTTGTACGGATACATTTTCTTTAAATTATGACTAACGATGCTAAGGTTGAATATCCTGCAACAAACTATGAATGACTATGTGAGGTGAGAAATAAGACTCTATTGATCAAAATACGTCTAATGACAACATTCATAAATATCATCCGCTAAATGGTTTAGATCAACAATGGGCGCTAAATTGTGATAAGCTCCAATAGAGAATAAAAATTGATCAAGGTTTAGTACACTGTTACATTACGTCCATAACAGTCTTCTACCTTTTCCTCACAGCATGTCTCTAAGCTCTCCATCACTTGGCATAGAATCTTGTATGACAAGGCGCACTATATTCCTGGGATGTATACTTCTTACCTTCAGAGAATAGTAGTAGCTCATTATACCAGAGGAGAAGGTTTTGTGACAAGCAATCAACATACAAACCTTGGTTCATATTGCTGTTTACAAAAACTAAAGGATCCATTTCCACCATCCGGAAACAACAACAAATAATGCCATTAATCTCACAAAACTTGATAACCTTTAGGAGATGGGGCTATCACTAACGGCGTCTTGTACACTTAACAAAGGTAGAGGATGCGTTTGTCATATTGAATAAATCCAAACTATTTTAAGTAGAACACTTTAACTCATCTTCTCTACTGCGTAATTTGCATGAATGATGCTCTCTGAGCATTAGCTACTTTATCAGTTTCCATTTATGGAAATGTCCCCTTTTTCTTTTTCTGGTGTATTTATCTTTCCCCTTTTTATCTCTTTTGTTTTAAAAGATATTCAAATGTACACAGGATAAAGGATAATCTTAATAAGCTAAAGCCATGAAGAATGCAAAACAGTTTACGATAAGATTTGGTGTAACCCATAACCTGTCTTATTGTAAACAAACAAATAAAAGGGAGTGAACGCATTCTTTTTCTTTTTCTTTTCTTTTCTCATTTTTTTTTTCTTCTTCTTTTTCTCAAACTATTCATTTGGTCTCTTGGTCTTTTGGTAAGTTTTTTTTTAAAAAAACTTACTCAGTACACAAGATGCTTTGGTTGTATATGTCCAGGTTCTTCGCGAACGTCTCACTATGAAAGCTTATCGGACCCTTTCCTGACGAAGCCTGAAGCCCACTCTAATCCCGCTATTCATACAAAGTAGGGAGCCCTCCGGACAGCCCCCCAAAAGTCAATAGATAGTGCGTCTGTGGTGAAGCTTATGGCCCTCTCTTCTAAGGAAGCTTTCATAGCGTGTTCTAGTAGCTTAATTATCTGTGATATGGCTAGTTGACAAATCACTGTTGAATCATTTTCAATAGTATGGCCTCGTTGCCCATATCTTTTGGTCTAGGCGTTATTGGCCGGTTTTGTTTTCGTCCTAGGTGTGCTTGGTTGTTTTGTTTTGGTCCTAGGTGTATTGGAATGGTTATCTGACTGGTACTAATGGGGGATCGCCTGCACTGCGGTGTAGCTGGTCTGTCTGGAGAAGAGTTCCTTTTGAAGGTGGGCACCCTTCTTTGGAACGTCAACTAGCAACAACCAAACTCGTTTAAATCTGTGGGCTATGGGACGTGTACTGACTTTTTTCTTCTCTCTTTTTTTAGGTAATCTTTATATTGGCTTCATAGTAAACAATAAGCTATCTTTTTTTTTTCCTATCGTATTTTCTGTCTCTTTTTAATAATCTTGAAGCTAAAAGCATTTCAAGTATAATAATAAAGCTCTTTTCGTAACACTCACTGATACATGCAGTAACAAGATAAGGGGATACATATGAATATCTGATCTTTGCTTGGTACTTCTTTTACATTACGCAGGCAGTTTATTGATGAAAATGTCTATTACTTTATTCCTAAAACGTAATGAATAGTGCCTGAGCCCTGTTCAGAGGATCAGTAGCAGACATTATTATTCCATACTTAATCTGCCAGCCTCCAACTTGGTTGACTTGTACAACATGCATGAACGTACAAATATCTTTATTGTCTACTTGTTCAGCACCACCAATTTGTCCTATTGAACAAAGCTGCCAAAAAAGAAAAAAAATACATGTAGATGAAATAGAGCAACTTAATCTGTACCTCTTGAAAATCATGAACCTGCCAAGGCACAATCGCTGTATTATACTTTCCCATTAATATCAGTTTTTAAACTGTTCTGTAATTGTCATCACATGTGTAAAGTCGCTATGTTTATGCTTATAAAGTCACGATTGAAGTGATATTAAAGAGCCGGTCATTAGAAGCAATACATACTTTAACCGTTGCTTAATATGTAGAAAGCGCTCCAATACTGTATTTTTATTAATTATTGACATTAATTTTATAAAATATTGTCATAAAATAAAAAAATTATTTGCGTAAGAAGACGACAAAGAAAAATATGTTTGAATAAAACGACATCATGTCAAAAGAGAGAGAGAGAGAGAGATAATGAGTTTA
>JAMYHX010000442.1:0-36736 GCA_025529335.1 Rhizopus sp. PT2906
TCACCTGTTAATATCAATAAAAAATACTCTTGTAAGTTCAATCAGTACCAATATTTGTAAAATAGTCGACCCGTTTTGAAAAACGCGTGCTCTTCAAGCACACACATTTGCTTTATTTAAATTACCAAACAATTGATTCTCCTGTATAGTCGAAGAAACCGCCGTTATCCTTTGGGGTAATGTTTTCAAGCTTAGATAGCATTCCCTTGATAGATACATCTGGTGTAATTTGAGCATTAGCGCCACCCATATCTGTTTGCACCCAGCCAGGATGAGCGGAGTATACAATGAAGTTCTCTTCAGCGAGCTGAAGTGATTGTAGCTTGGTAACCATATTCAAGGCAGCCTTAGAAACTCTATAGGTAGCTGCTTCTTGTACATCTATGCCTCCGATAGAACCAAGGATAGATGAAATGTTCACAACCTTCTTGGTATGTTCTTTACCACGTTTACGAAGCAAAGGCAGGAAGGTATTTGTAGTCTCGACAACACCAGCGACGTTAGTCTCAAACACTTTAAGAAGCTCATCCTTACCCCTATTTAATAGTTAATAACAAAGTATACCACAAATAAATTTACTACTTACGCTTCTGTGATGGTTTTTCTGGATAAGGCAATGCCTGCATTGTTGATCAAGACGTCAACACCATTAGGAGCATGCTTGGAGATCTCATCAACAGCGCTCTATTTGTATTACAATGGTTAAGACATCTGTTTATGCCCACTTTTTCGCAACTTACCTTTAAAGATTGTTCATTTGTTGTGTCGAGTTTGATAGAATAGACCTTTTTATTGTCAACTAACTTCTTTAGTTCCTCTGCTTGATCAGGGTTACGAGCACAGGCAAATACTGTGTTGCCCTTTGTAGAGAGCTGCTTTACAAATTCAAGACCAAGACCTCGGGAAGCTCCAGTGACAATGTAGATAGACATTTAAGAATAAACAAAAGACTAACTTGATGCAATGAATTGTAAATTAGACGTATTTATATACAATCGGAGACATAAATTGCGGCAACTGCATGATGAATGAGAGATAAACCCATTACGAAACTTACCTTAAAAATCGCGACGGATTACTAATACTGGTAGACGTTCCCGCTTAGTAACCGTTTTAATAAGCGATTCGTCGAAAGTTCTTTACCGTTACGATTGGCTATTTTCTAGTCTTTAACTTGAATATTAACCGCAGATATGCTGCTTTTGTTTCTTTAAAAATGACAGTTCTCATCAGAGCTGTCGGGTTTAATTGTCCCATCCGGGGCTTCTTTTTACCGAGTATCGTGGAAGTGTTCCATACTAGAAACTCTAATAGTATCTTGAGGAATATGGGAAGACCAGTTGGCCATTGTGCTTATTTGCCTTCATATTCTCCTGAACGCAATCCAATTGAACAATTTTGGTTCGTTGTCAAAAGTGAAGTAAAGTAAAACGCATAAGTTCCTAGAAATGGAGACATTGACGAAACAAATAAGCGAAGCTTCCAATAGCTTGATGCTAAGTGATTTTGAAGGATCTGCTGGACATTCTCACAAGCGTAGTAGCAGATAAATGTTGCGAAAAAGCTTTTATTCTCGAAAACAGGGCCATCTGTGACAAAAAAAAAACAAGGTTTCACGGTTTATTATTACAATTCTTTTTATACGAATACGCAGATATGAGAAGATGATATCCAGATGGAAATACTTCAATGATATCAGGAGGTAAATAAGATATTATGAGATAATATTGAAAGTTCACTTTTCGGTTGAGTGATAGAAAAGAGAAGGAATGCCTTCAACAGTTGAAAAGCCTTTGCAAGATATTGTTTTGTTGAGCCAGCTCCAAACAGTTCTTCAAATTTGGTTCTTTCCATAGTTTATAGTGAAATCAAAAGGCGTCTTGCTTTTTGACGCCCTATGGTGTCGTTTTCTTGAGACTACGGCTTGGGAGGAGTTCCAGAGGGCATACTTTTGTTTGGCCAAACAGCTGAATTCCAATGCACACATACGATATTTTTGACCCTGATGAAGTATTGATCAGAACAATTGAAAGTTATAGGAGAAGTATAAGTCAATGAGTCTCTATATAACCTCTTTATTAAGATCAAAACGAGAGAGAGAGCCCAATATTACAAACAGCGTCATTTTATATGAAAACAGAATTATTAAGGAACCGATTTAATTATGGCCAATGATAGTTGGGCATGTCGCGTTATATATGTTAATAACGTGTATTGTTGTCAGTATCTTTGTATTATTCATTCTTAGAGTATAGATTTAGAGTAATCTCATACAACAAGATTAAGTATTTATAGGGTAAATACGACACCTGAATGTGCCAGAGAGGATGTCATTATTTCTGTTTCTAGGGAAACTAAGATTATAGGAATGTCTCACTCTATACACTACATTCAATCAATGGCCCATCAATTATACTCTGGCTTACGCTCCTTTTAAAAAAATATCTAGTAAATGTACAAATTTTAAATTGCTTTCTTTACCTTCAGCATACATGTCAACAATGACGGGACCTTCGATACCCGTCAAGATTAGTTTGTTAATGGCAACTAACAGCTGCTTTTCAAGTGTTACTTTAGGGTAATACTAGAGGCACAACAAAATCCAAAAAAGATGATACCCCAAGTTGCAAAGTCCTCTTTTGAAAGGGAAACAGAAAGCTGTTCAAGTGAAAAATGAATTATACAATTCGATTTATACTTGAATTCTACAGCTCAAAGTGGCATATACTTTATAAAATGTGCTTTTAACAATACCTTTGTTTATGCCCAACCACTCTATGAGGTTTATATCAGCAACCATACAGCTTATAGTAGTGCATTGAATATGTTTATACTTTGCTCATAATATGTTATCTATTCTGCTGTTAAAAAATAAGAGAATTGGATTTACATTGCAAGTAGAACATTTGGCTGTATAACATCTATATATTGTCTCTCTTTTAACTGACAACATTTGAATATTTTCTACCAAATCAATAAAAGTGTACTATTCACTCATAGTACTACATCTTATTTCGTAAAACAAAGATTAAATACCAGAGCAACCTGCAAAGACCCGCAGTAGCAGACGTACCGTTGGGGTATGCATTAGCTGAACCTTGTCAACACCAGAAAATAAGCTTACGAGCACTTCTTCTTCTATACATGTAGAGACACTATACAACTTCACATTACCAAAGCTCTACCTAACCTAAGGTTGTCAAGTTCACTCTCTCTGATATAAAATACGATGTCATCATAATTACACGTGTTCTTGCATCTTTGTTGATCAACTGACAACATAAATTTAGAATAAATAAAGAAATAACAACATTTCTTTTTATCTCTTCTTGTTCTTGAAAAGAAACAAGTCATGTTTAGCGTGACGCCATACATTAAAAAGTTTTGTTGGAGGATATCATAGGTAATAGACAGAGACAGCGACCGTAGAATTAGTCTAATTTCTGGTGCATGTAGTGTTTCTCTGTTTTATTTGGTTTGAAATTTACACCCGACAATGTTGTAAAAGCAAATAACAAATTAGAAAGCTATGGTGACCTGGAAGTTTGTTATGATTCATCAGAAAGAAGTCCTATGTTGATCCCAAAGGAAAGAATGAGATATGATCCTTTCATATATAAGAAATATCTATCACCAGCTCCCAGTAAAACCGATGAAGATGAGCAAAATATACTGATAAGTAAATTATAAGTTTGTTAATAGCATTTCTAATATCTATAGTTTAGAAAGTGATTCACAACTTTCACAATTTGTGAATGCAATTTTTTCTCACCTGAATATGGCCCATAATGCAAATTATGAGTTGAAAGTTGTCTGTGTCGAAGACATATTTCAAATTGTAAGGTTGTATACCAACAAATTTGACAACGAAAATCAGTTCACTCAATGGACCAAAACAAAAGTCAATTACATGTAAGTTCCTTTTTCCAGAAAAAGATAACAATCAGGAGCCTCTGCGCGTAGAAGAAAGACGAAAATGGATATCTAAAATTTATTGGAGCAAAGAGATCATAAAGAAATGCGTATGAAGATGACGATTGAAAAATAAAAAATGCTTACCAATGCGTATAATTGGAACTTTTTTTAGAGAGGAGCCAATTTAACATGAATCAGATTCAATGCTACGTTACATCCTTTAAAATGACATGTTATGCCTTGATGTGCTTCATCTTTATTTTTCTTGATTTGATTTATGGTTGAACATACTTGTAATCAACTTTATTAATATTCTCTTGTGAATTGTCTTTTTTTTTGATAAAATAGTACTTGGTGGTTAGTGCTTACTTAATTGTTGTACAAAGCATACAAGACAGAAATAATGCGAAAATCATGATCATATATCGCACATATATCGTACAATGTTTTTTATAATAAATCCTAGTAAATCACTCTTGCACAAGTTTTTACTAATTTCTTATCCTCCCTTTTTTCTTTCTCTCTTTCTTTTTTTTTTTTCTTTTCTTTTGCTATTTTTGAAACTAGGTTGAATTAAGCAACATTTGATACACACTCTTCATTGTTCTATTCATACAAGCTTTAAAGTTTGAAAAAGAAGAAGCGGAAGAGAGTATATCTGATAGAGCATGGTCACAGCGGCCCTAGTACTATTTATAGTGTCTGGAACATTTGGATTCATCGCGACGCTCTTGATCGCTACTCAAGCTTTCTGTAAACACAAGAAGATCTTGTACTTTTTATTTGCAAACAGCATCGTTACATTACCAGCCAGCATATGCAATATAATCACCTTTGCGGAATATATGCCTCAACATTGGAATTCTTTTTGTTATCTGTTTGTTAGCATGTTTTTGGTAATATTACACTTTTGGCTATCACTGGATATTGGCACGCAGTTACGCATAGATGGCATACGATGGTCACATCCAATCATTATTGTTGGTCTTGTTGCTCTTTGCGGCACACTCATTTGTGCCGTAATACAAATTACTGTTTTATTTATACAAGGTGACAATTACCCTTTACGCCCTGTCTTTATCACTGGCGTCGTCTTTGCAGTTATATCTGATGGATCACTCTTCTTTTACTCTTTATCACCGTTAATTCACCTAAAATCAAAGCGAATTCATGAAAACCAGTCAAGGACAACAGCAATAGGCGTAAGGTGTAAGATAAGGTGTCAATCATAAGCTAATTAGTATCTTTTTATAGGTTTGGTTCCTATTTATTCAATTTATTTGGTATGCGGTTTATGGTAGTCTTTATATATGGTTCTTTTGTATGCCCTGGGATAAATTCCCTATTTTGTTAGTATTCGACTATTTTTTACGCTATATTCAGTTTGTTATGTACACCTTTCCCCCACCATGTTGTATTGTGCACTTGATGTCACAGCATTTCTTTTCTAGCTTATCTACATACAATTATACCAATGACAGCTGTAATGGTTCAACAATTAACGCCCCACTCGACTCTTTAAAAGCTAAAGATAGCATACGTCAGCATTATTCTTACTCGAGTAGTTCATCCAAAGAGAACGCGTTACAATTTGAACAAACCAACTTTTATAATATACAATGTAAATAAGACACACTCCTACATTTATAAATGTTTATACACACACACATATATATAATGGTTATTTCCCTTGGTTTACAAACAAAATGGCATTTTTTTTATTCCCTTAGCGTATACTTCTTATAACAATGGTATTTAACACGGGATATTGTTCAACTTAATGATAAATGATCCTATACAGATTCTAGTTTTTTCAAATGGTTATATTTGGGTAGGACTTCTTGAAGATAATCCAAATGTCTAGCATGAAGTGTTGCTTGTGACTAAAATAAGCATATTAGTTTCCTTTTCTTATATATATATATATATATATATATATATATTTGCATACAGGTAGTGGTTCACTTTGTATTCTTCTCTTGGAATCCGCTCCATAGATGACTGTTAAATCTGGAATAGTTTCGTTACTTTCAGTTGAACAACCAGCACCGATAACACAATGATTTCCTATTGCCGTATTTCCCAAAATTCGACCTCTGGCTTCAATGATATTGTTGTTACCTATGCGTGATCCTTCGACGTCTTCCCAAAATGATTTTTTTGTTGGTTGAATGTTTATTATAAACTGATTACTTACAGCAGCCAACTTCAAATTCGTTATTATCACCAATAACAAGAGGTGTAGGGTTCCTAATAGGCGTGAGTTGATCTCTTTTATTATATTATTATTATTATTACTTGTTAAAAATAACCACGTTCTCTTCAATTATATTATTCTTTCCAATATAAATAGGTCCATTTTCTGCTATTATTCGACATTGTGGGTGAAGTACCGTGCCTTTTATAAAATAAGTTTCTCTTTTTTCTTGTAAACTATTCCGCTTTACCTGCTCCTAAAAAAAAGAATGAGTTTAATCGTGAGGTAAAAAAAGGGCAAGTTACCTATAGATATTTCTCCTCTGAGTTCCGTCTCTTGACAAACAATGGACTTTGGCCCAGCAGTAATACGGTTTCTATTACATGTTAATCGAGAAGGGTCAATATAGCATGTACGTTAGTGTACCTTATCATTTCAAAAAAAGAAAAAAGGAAAAAAAAAAGTCAGTTTAAGAATATATTTGTATTTTAAACACATATGCTTCGTTTGTCAAACATTACAAGGAATGGGATTTCAAGAAGCCATTATTACTGTCGCTTTATATCAACAACAAAGATCCAATATCAGCCACGATTGTCTCGTAGTATTTCAAATCAACAGAATGTCACAGAGGCAGTACCTCCACTAATAGCTAATCCACCATTATGGTCAAAGCAAATGACATCATTTCCTCACATTCGTTATATAAGTCCTGCATTGTTTGGAATTGCCGTGTCAGTCTCATCATTTGTAACGGCTGCTGTCATATTTGATCGTAACCAGCAAACACTCTGGGATCGCTTTCGTAAACATGGACGGCAATGGTCGTTTTTTGAAGTAACAGAGGAATCAATGCTTAGAGACTTGTGGAGAGAGAAGAGAGAACTGATTCGAGAAAAAAGAGAGATATTACTAGAGAAATTGCAAGAGAAACTCGAAAAGCTAACACTGCCGCTGGACGTGAAAAGAGCCTTTTGGATGTTGGGTGTCAAATTGGCAACCATGACAGAATCAGAAAAGACACTGTCTGTACTTATCGCTCTTAACTCACTGGTTTTCATAGGCTGGCAAATACCTCGTTTCATGCCGTTTATGAGTCAGTGGTTTTTACATTTACCAGGCACCAAACGAAACCTGACCTTGTTGACAAGCTGCTTCTCTCATCAAGAATTCTTTCATTTTGCACTCAACATGGTCGGCTTATGGTCTTTTGGTCGAGTTGTGCATGATACATTTGGAAGAGAGCAGTTTTTAGCCATGTATTTATCAGCTGGTGTTGGTGCTAATGTTGTCAGTCACGCATGTAGTTTGGCTTTACGAAATTCAAGACCTTTACTGCCAAGTCTCGGTGCAAGTGGTGCTATTTACGGTCTTGTGGCCTCTACTGCTATACTTCATCCTAATTCTAGTATCAGTCTTATATTTTTACCCATGATTCCAATCAAATTAGGGTAACTGATCTATAAACATAGCAGGGGGCGTGTCTAACGTTTTTATATATATATATATATATAGTTATGCTTTGCCAGCATTAATGTCATTTGATTTAGCAGGTATTTTACTGCGATGGAAAATGTTTGATCATTTCGTAAGCTTATGACTCTTGCAATCTTTTGATTTATATTAACAATTATATAAATTAGGCACACCTGGCAGGAGCTGGTTTAGGCATAGGATATACGTATTATGGAGAACGACATATCTGGGCACCACTCGTTCGTAAAGTACATGAGATCCGAGAAAATAGTCGGAATGGAGGAGGTAGAGGACAAGGAGGTGTTTATATGTTGACAGAGACTCAACAAAGGCCAGAAACCATGCAGTCTCAAACTAGAAAATGGACAAAATGGTTTTAAAATAATAATAATAAAAAAAAACTTTTTCATTTCAATGTCAAAATATAAAAATTTTGTTTGAGATATTAGTACCGAATGATCCAAGAAAAGATTCCCTAAAAAAAGGGAGAGGATCACCAGTGTGGAAACAAACCAGTGTCTTTGGTGGCAGTGTTGTGATATATACAACTAGACCGACAGAGTCAGTCTTACGCATACTCACAAGCATTAAGGCCCCATTAAAGATTTTATATGACAGCTGACATTCTATGGTTTATAATCCCCGAGGATTATTGTCAAATTGTGGTCTCTTGAAAAGTTTGCGAAGTTAGAATGACTTGTACACTTTATTCGCAAATTATTCGTGCACTGATAAAAAAATAATAATTTCAGACAACAAATAATAAAAAAGAGAGCCCATCAGAAGCAAAAGGATGAATAAAGAAATTATTAGTAAATCAGTTATTTACATTGATACTAAATACTTACATTAAGAGAGAGCTTATAAGAGAAATAAAGAAGTCAAGATCAGACTGTTTAAACAAATTCTCTAACAACTCTTTGATTTTGTTATAAAGTCTTGACCACATTTATCTTTTCTCAAAAATATCAAGCTCATTTTATATATTAAATATTGTCTTTTTAAATAATAAAAAAGACATAGAGTGTTTAGTTGTTATTGATTTTGTAATGTGTGCGAATAATTTCTGAAAAAGGTGTATACACTTGATTTTAACCTTTTTAAAATAGAATATATACACAATTGCAATAAGAATATCATCTAAAAGGGCATTTCAAAGCCAAACTGTGTTGCTTGCTATCGACACAGCTAATGAAGGTTTGTCCTCTCTTTCCCCTTTGTTTTGCATCTCCGCAAAGTTTCTTGATTTTCATGCCTTTTTCCTCTCATTTAAACAATGTCATCTAATAATCCATTCTATGAACTGAGTCCGGATATAAAGAGTTTATTGACTATAGAAACGTTTAGAGTAAATACTAAATAGAATACTTTACAAGCATATGGTTAACTTGTTTCATAGGAAAATGTTTCAACAACAGATTTTGTTGAAAAGATTTCGACTGGCGTGATTGAGCAAATGAATCAAATGGGAGGAAATAGTAAGCCTCTCTCTCTTTTTTTTCTTATTACTACTCCATTACTTACTAATAAATGTAGCTACAACTTTTGATCCTAAGCCATTTATTCGAACCTTTGAGAGTGTGCTCGAAGAACTCCATCACTTAAAGACTCGTGTACAGCAGCAGTGTAGCGAACTTGAAAACAGTACTCAAGTAGCAGAAAAAGAGTATCGCCAAAATATAGCAGACCTGCATGAATCATTTGACGTAAGATAGAAGATCAATCTATACAGGACTATTGACTTTTTTTTTTTTTTTTTTTTTTTTTTTTTTTTTTTTTTTTTTGCAGGATGTCTATCGTTCATATGACAGCTTGGAAAACAGAATAGGTGAAGTAGGCAAGACCGCTATTCGTATAGGTGAACAGTTGGAGACTATCGATAAAGAGCGATCAAAGGCTTCAGAAAGTAGAGATATCGTAGAGTATTTTATGGAATTTCAGGAAGGTAGCAGCGAACGTTTAGACTCTTTAGTGCAAACAGGAGAGGAGGGACAACTGAAGGTAGAAAGAGAGAGAGAGAAAGACATTGGGAAGGTTTATTCTGATAGTGGTTTTAATAGGCTGCTGTCATTGCTAGAAGATTAAATGCGGTTTCTAAAGAAGTAGATAATGATCCAGAAGCAAGAAGAGCGATTGAAAAATTCTGTGAAAGCTTTGAAAATGAAATTTTACAAGATTTCAACAAAGCATATACGGAAGGTGATCCTCGTCAGATGGCAGTAAAGATGATTTATAAGATGTTAAACCACAGTGACTCAATCTATATTCATAGCACTGTGCCAAAGTTCTGTTCGAGTTTAATGGTGGCGCGTCATGTGTGCAGATATATGTCAATCAACATGAGTTTTTTATGTCAAATATGACAATGGAAGATACAGATCAAGCTAGAGATTCCGAAGAGTAAGCCTTTCTTTTATACATTGTTACATGTGCTAAATTGTTATCGCTAAAGCAATGCAGATTTATCAAATCCCAATGTACCATCGCCTGAAGTGGATACGAGTCTTGTCAAACTATATGATGATATCCGTATTACTGTACGTCGGGAGGCTGGCATAATTTCAAGTGTATTTCCACAACCAGCAACAGTTATGCAAGTCCTTTTGCAGCGTATATTTGCTCAATCTGTAAATTAGAGTGCTTTTTTCTATGCTTATATACTGATGATTTATAGATACAAAACCATATTGAGTTATTGCTTTCGAGATCAGAAAAATGCTCACACTTGGCCTATTTAAGAACATTAGCCTCTACACATGCAGAAACAAAGAGACTTATCGAAAACCTCAAGTTTTATTGTGATAAAGAGGTTCCGCTCAAGGATTCTACAGACATAAACGGGCTGGCTAGTTCTGCTTCTCCTGACGAAACCCTAGACAGATGTATGGATGATTTATTCGTACCCTACACTGAAGGCGGTCGATACCTAAAGAAGGAGGAGGAATCCCTTCATGAATTATTTGGAAATATCGTGTCTGAATTTCTTAATGCCATGGTAAAGATAACGTTTTTTTAAATACATGATCTAAGTATTCTCTTTCTGCAGCAACAACGAAAGATAACATCTGCACGTAATCAATCTGTATTGACAAGAACACTAAATCAAATATCTTCAACATCTGGAGGTATCATGTCTCCATCCGTTTCTTCACCATTATTAAGTGAAGATGGAGTTCCACAGGTCGGAATAGATCATTTCGGCCGGATCAAAGAAAGTTCGACCAATTTATTTGTAGACGAAAATGGATTTTGCCTGTTATCGTCAGGAGCAATTCTAAAGATGCTCAATATGCATGCTGAAGCAATCATTCGATGCGTTGAGCTAGAAGATGTACAAGAATCGTAAGTGTCACGACACGTGTGGCTTGAGGTTATTAACTTGTCTTCACAACAGAATGAACTCTTTAAAGAGGATCTATAGCATTTTGATTGACTTTGTTGGACATAAATACTTGGACATAGCCATGGATGAGTAAAACATTGAGCCGGTTAGCCGAAAAGCAACTGTATTTAACTGCTGTTCTTAGGATCATTGAAATTTTAAATAACAGACGAGATCAGCCAGACTTGTCTTGCTTTTCGGCTGTCAAGTCAGCTGCAGACATTATGCACCTAATGCAGAAGCACTTTGAATCTGCAATAGTAAAGTATATACATTTTTTAAATTCTATCACTAATCCTGTCTTGGTTATATTAGTTACCGCTTGTGATCACTGTGCCTTCGTCCCATAGAGATATACTTGCGCTCAAAAATGCATTTATGGCTAGTGTAGAACAAAAAATAAACAGCATACTTCAAAAGAGCATAGAAGGAACCATGTTTTGGCTTGGGGAAATATTGAGCCGACAAAAGAAAAATGATTTCCGGCCCAAAGATGAAGAAGTGGCAATGATGAACATGGGTACGCAACCGTGTATGCAGAGTATCGAGTTTGTCACCAAGGTGTATCGAGCAGCATCCAATGCGCTTCAAGGTAAAAATTTTGAAGCTTTTCTAAAACGCATTGGCAATGGATTTCATTCGTAAGAAGAAAAAAAAAACAAGTACAATGATATTGTAAATTAACGCATATCTTAGTATGCTTTTGGAGCATTTTAAAAAGTTCTATGTTACTCCCACAGGCGGTCTTTTGGTTACAAAGTATAACAAATACATTGTTTTTATATCAAAAAAGACACTAATTCGTTCTAATTTGTGCCAATGCGTGCAGGGATATCGCAAAATACCAGGAGCTTGTCAAAATGTTCAAAATTGCTGTGCTTGATGAAAGGTTTGAAATGTTACGCCAATTAGGAAATATATTTGTCGTGAAACCAGAAATTCTCAAGTCTATACTCTCTGAAGGGTACCTTGCTCGGTTAGACCCATCTGTGCTTTACCCTTACTTGGAAAAACGAACTGACTTCAAGACGGCCAAGTTGGACAGATTACTTGGCATTTCCGTGGATGAAATAGCTGAAGGACAGAGTACAGAAACGTCAGCAGTATCAAGCAATCAGCGAAGAACCGATCAGAAAGGAAAAGGCCAAAGAAGATCACTCTTTGTAAGTGATAATGAGATACTCAAGGATATCATGAAGAATTATACAAGCAATCGTGATTTCCTTTCTGCATTCAACCTGTCTTGATTCTCTTTATCTATTATCTTGGGTCATTTTATTTCTGATTTATGATTATATTGAAATATACACACGCATATTAAAAAAGAGATTCCCATCACGCAAGATAGAAAGCCATTGTGGAACCCTGCTTTTTAAAGTTTGATTTTTATGATATAGCAAAGTCATACGTCATAAAAAGGGAGACGTGTTGATTTAGTGTAATTCTTAATCCTGATTCTTACTTGTATTTAATCCATATGCCTTCTTTCTTTTTTTTTTCATAAGGTTCATTATTTATTTCCCCCAATTTTGAAAAGAGACTATTCACTTTTTGTGTAACGATGAGTCAGTATGTAGATCCAGCAATAGTGATCTTTGGATGGAGCAGATCAGAAGCCAAAGGCAAGTACGGAGGACGCTTCTTTTGAATCTATGTGAAATCAGAATGAAAACAAAAGAATTGTAAGCAAGCAACAAGATATATCAGTTTAACAAACAATACACTAATTGTTACACGAAATAAAAGAAAGCTGAGATCGACATCATTTTTAATTTGCTATGGTAACTGGGATGCCATGTCATATATGGTATAGCGCAACTGAGACAATGTTCCTAAATTTCTTTGTGATTTATATAAAGACTTGGTTAATTCATTATACTTTTTCTTTCATCTTTAATCCAATGACTGCACAAATGAAAAATAATGTAGCTTTTAAGACTGCAATAAATATACTCCTGTTCATTCTATCATTACTGATCCTATTCACCTCCATGAGTTATTTCATAAAAGGTAATAGTTTATTTGCATCTTTTAAGTATTCGTTTATCTCATTCGTCTTTAGTACCAAGGGCAGCTTCAAAATGTCACAACATGCTAAATCAAGGAAGATGGGAATCAGACGATTATACCCTATGGAAGCCAGCAGAGTGTAAAGTCAAATCATATACAACAGAAGAACTATACAGCTGCCTTTCGAATTCGAGAATCATCTATATCGGAGACTCTATTATGAGAGAACAATATTACGCAATGGCAGAGATGTTTCGACCAGGGCGACCAGGGCAAGACGCGATTCATGCTGATCAAGTAGTTTATTTGGAAGAGCACAACGTAACTATCGAGATGTGGTGGGACCCGTTTTTGAATACAAACAGAACCATTGACGTGCTGCAGGGAAAAGAAAAGTTGCAGCACACTCTGTTGATTCTAGACACAGGCGTGTGGTACATGAAGGACTATAGCACCAATTATCTTCGCGAATGGAAAAAGGCAGTTGATAGAGTTTTTGATGCTGTACAGAATCACCAAATTGCAGACAAAGTCATGTTGTCTCCCGTAGAAACTTTGGAATACGATCGTCTTTCTGAAGAAAGAAAAAAAGTGATGACACCAGGAAAGATCAAGATCATGAACAATTATTTACGAGAACGAGAACGTATGCTAGAGGATACAGTGACGCCTTTAGCTATTCCGTTTGTCTGGAACGAAATATCAGCTTCGTCCAAGAATAAAACTCTGGATGGACTTCATTTCCAACCCCCAGTGACAACAGCTCAAGCACGAATTGCTTTAAATTATTATTGTAATAATAAGCTTCCACTGAAGTTTTCAACGGAGGCCACATGCTGTCATCACTATAGTTATCCTGTATGGTACCTGGCGGCGGCTGCTCTTTCTCTTTTATGCCTTATTGCTGTATTTATTCTTATGACTTTTGGTTATCGTGCCAATATTATTGATACCCTATGCGCTGTAAAAATTCAATTAAAGACACAATGTTAAGTTGTCAAACATGTTATAAAGATTACCAATGCTTTGTATTTTAAATACCAACAGTAGCACTGTAGAAGCTTAAAAGTCTAATACGCTTATTGCTCAAGTTTACTGTCGATCATTAGATAGTTTTGTTCTATCATCTGATAGGTTGACACATCCCAAAATTGGGCTTTGATCTCCTCCCATTTCACTCTCAGTACTGCTGGTTGTGATATGGATCCAACCAATGATAGTAAAGAGACGAATAAAAGTTAAATACAACTATATTCAATGATGCTTTGTTCGGGAGACTCTTGTTCACTATCACCTCTCTCTTTTGTTCTCAAAATATGTTCGATTCTGAAGTTGAGGTAGAGAAATCTCTTTGTAACTTTCTAAAACGTCCGTTTTTGGAAATTAAGTTGGGACGGCTTTTCTTATAAAATTTGACTGGTTTTTTTACAGAGAAAAGAGAACCACTTTATAGACTGAAATTTTTCTCTTTTTGTTACAAAAACTTTATTATATATATTATGGCATTTGAATCTCGAGGTGGAGGACGTGGTGGCCGTGGTGGTAGCCGTGGCGGCAGAGGTGGATTTGGTGGTGATCGTGGCGGCCGTGGCGGTGGCCGTGGTGGTGGATTTGGTGGAAGAGGTGGATTTGGTAAATTCAATCATTGACATTATGAAACTTGAACTAACACTCTTTGTCTTGTAGGTGGCCGCGGCGGCGGAAGAGGCGGTGCTCGTGGAGGCGGTGCCAGAGGTGGCCCCCGTGGTGGTGGAAGAGGTGCTGCCCGCGGCGGTCGTGGTGGTGCCAGAGGTGGTGCTAAAGGAGGTGCCAAGGTTATCATTGAACCTCACAGACATGCTGGTATCTTCGTTGCCCGTGGAAAGGAAGATCTTTTAGTTACCAAGAACCTTGTTCCCGGTGAATCCGTTTATGGTGAAAAGCGTATCTCAGTTGATGGACCTGATGGTACAAAGATTGAATACCGTGTATGGAATCCTTTCAGATCTAAGCTTGCTGCTGCCGTCCTTGGTGGTGTTGACCATGTTCACATTGCTCCTGGAAAGAAGGTCCTTTATCTCGGTGCTGCCTCTGGTACTTCCGTTTCCCATGTTGCTGATATCGTTGGTCCTGAAGGTGCTGTGTATGCTGTCGAATTCTCTCATAGACCTGGTCGTGATTTGATCAATATGGCAAAGAAGAGAACTAATGTCGTTCCTATCATCGAAGATGCTCGTCACCCTCAAAAATACCGTATGCTTGTCCCTATGGTCGATGTTATCTTTGCTGATGTTGCACAACCTGATCAAGCCCGTATTATCGCATTGAACGCTCACAACTTTTTGAAGAACGATGGACACATTGTTATTTCTATCAAGGCTTCTTGTATTGATTCTACAGTTGATGCTGCTACTGTCTTTGCTCGTGAAGTCAAGAAGCTTCAAGAAGAAAGAATTAAGCCTCAAGAACAACTTACACTTGAACCTTACGAAAGAGATCACGCCGTCGTTGTCGGTAAATACGTTCGCTTTAAGTAAAGGAAAAAGTGATATTGGTGTTTTGTTTAGAACTTTTTTGTAAA
Organism: Rhizopus sp. PT2906; assembly: GCA_025529335.1. Taxonomy (NCBI): domain Eukaryota; kingdom Fungi; phylum Mucoromycota; class Mucoromycetes; order Mucorales; family Rhizopodaceae; genus Rhizopus; species Rhizopus sp. PT2906. The sequence goes on from JAMYHX010000442.1 coordinate 15,541, forward strand.
TACAGTTTTTTCATATCAAATCATTGTGATTTTAGAATTTGGTGTTCCCTTTTTTAAACTACCTTGTCATATTTCTCTTTTTGACGCTTTTAATAAACCACCTGTCTCAGAAAAAGTATCTAGTAGCAAAAGTTCCTAACCAAATTTCTTATTATAAGCTATACTTATCATTACTAATTGAATCAACGTTAGGTCTATCACGGTGTTTACCCATGAGGACCGCAGCCACTGTCCTGTAGAATGCTTTATAACTCTAAGAGATCATCTGTCTTTAGCACCATCTCCATTATGCTTCTCTACTTGTCCACCCTTTGCAACCTGATGAACCCTTAATAATTTCAACAATCTCTACCTGGCTTCGTTCATTACTTCGCTTGTCCAATGACGAACGAAACATTAGCATTCGTTCTATTGCTTCATCCTAGGCTCTCCCTAAAGAAGGCATTGTCGCCCTCGGTAGCTGGACTAGTTTCTCGACCTTCAAAAATCACTACCGACACGAACACATGCCTTTGTCCAACTTGAGCGACGTTCTCCTCACCATCCCCGATGGTATCATGGGCACTAACACAGAGCAAGACTAATTCTTTGATGCTTTGAAATCAATGTTTAATATTTTAGTGATTTGTAAAAATTTACTGATTTTTGCTGAAAGAATCAAAGCAATGGTAACCCCAAGGGTTATTTGAGCATCACTTCATGTATTGGTTTAATAGCCTTGATGTTCTAGCTACAGGCAAGTTGCATGATACTATATAGATTTGGCTTGTCATAGCATCTCTAAGGTTAATGTTCCCTAACGAGCTGCCAAGGAAAGAGGTGATAATACCATTTTGCAGAATACATTCGCCCGCGACCAAAAGTTCGTACAGACCATGAATACAGAAAGCTCTTTGAACTGCTTGTTCGTGCTGTTTTTGGACTTTACTTTAGCCAATGGTGCAAGTTAAATGTCAGAGAAAAGTATCCCAAAAGCATAGTCGTCGATCAATGGTTGGTTGTGCGCAAAGAAATCAAAGCCTATAACCAACACAGAGCAGTGATTGAATTTTATGATACAGTTGATAAGCTGTTCAAAGTCATCTAGTAAGTTGCTGTCTTTGGTTAACAGCTGTGTATATTTTCTCTGTTTGATAGACACAGTTTGATATTCGAAGCTTGCTGGAATGGTTGTGTTTAATTTTGCACCAATCTGATCTACGGATCCACTATAATGATTTAAACCGCCTCGTGTGATATTTAAAGATTGCTTCATAAAGAAAAGCTGTCTTTTTAACCGATCTTTTGGAACTTCAATGAACTCGGTATCCAAACTCTGTCGTTTTGTTATTTTTTTTTTAATATTATCACTGTTGGCGAATTTTACCGTGCACTTTTTTACAAGTTTATCAAATACTACTTGCTGAGGGGCTTTTCTTTCCATGCAGATAAATTTTTCTCTTGCAAAAGCTTTTTGAGGTAGAATACCAATTTATAAAGTACCATGATAAATACACGCCAAGTGATTAAAGAAAAATGTTGTCACGTTTAAATGAATGATTACGTGTATAGTTATGATGACGCTTTACAAATTCGTATTCTACATCAAATAATGTTGAGATAACAGATGCTTCCTCTAGTCTGGTAATGGTGTACCTCGATTACCAAATAAATAAAGTGTCTCTAACAATAAATGCAAATTGAAATTTATTGTCCGCATCCACTGTCTTTTACAACAAAAGCATACATGAACACTGACGTGAAGACATTGATACCTGATATGTATAATGTTACCGTCAAGGTAAAAGTCTTGGATCTATTGGTTAGCTTAGAAACAAAACATGAAAAGAGTAAAACTATAACGGACACCTCATGTTTATAATCTGCCAACCACTTGTAATTTTCCCTCTTAGCTAATTCTGACATCAAGATTCATGAATACCTGGTTGGAGATAGTACAGCTTCTGTGATTCTCAATACAATGCAAGGTAAATGTTTGAAATATGCAGAAAAAAGTTGATAAATTTGACTCCAATAGACCTCGAGATTATGAAGACTTATGAAATACAACAAGGCCATACACGCGCCATAGAAGGATATCTAAGGCTATATTCCAAGGGGGTTGTGCCTGATACAACTGATATTGAACATGTCAACACTGAGCATAATAGATCATTTATACAGTTCAATCGAAAGTTATAACGTTATTTTATTGACCTTGTCCATCTTGTCCACTTCAGCCTGCACCAGATCCCTCGAATCCTTTAGGACTTTATGCAGTTGCAGTACCAATATAATCTTATTACTACTCTCTTGACCAATAAATTCTTTTGGCTGAGGTAGTCCCTTTGCGATACCTGTCATAGAAAGAGAATCAGTACCCTATTCTCTTCTTTCATTCTACTTACTATCAAATGCTTCTAATATTTGAGGACCAAAGTGAGGAAAGGCTCGAGCAAGATGAACAAAGCCAGGAATTGCCTTGATAAGGAATTCAGATGGTACACAGACAGCTGATGGCTGCCCTTCTTTTGTTACTGGAAATGCAATTTTTAAAAGCCTTGGAAGCACATGCTTCTCTGCAGTCATTAGACTATAGATATGTAATCTGTTAGATACGTTAAAAGACTTGGATATTGACTCACTAGTTTTCAAGTGGGTATTTTTCGCAAAGGTGACAAGCCAAAAGGATGCCAAATACCTGCTTTTCTATTTGAGGCTGCCTGGTCAGCTCTGGGATGAATCCAAGAACAATATATAAAGAAGGTATTAGGTCAACCATAATAGGAATGAGTTCAATGGGGTAGGTTTGAAAATGAAGTATCTTTGCAAGCAGCATATCACGGTCGCCATCAATAAAAATAGAGTGTATAAAATTGCATATTAGTATTCTTGCATCATGTAGTTTCTCTGCTTGGAGAGTTAATATAACAATATTAGGAATTCTAGTTTCTGTACTTGCCAGGATGTTCTTTATCTTGAGGTCTTTCAAGACAAAGCTCGAGAAGTAACTGAAGCATAACTGTATCTTGGGCATTTGTTAGCGCAAGTACATTACGAGAATTAAAGTCATTTCGCTATGGGAACTTTTGCTTTAGTCATTCTGTGTTGTTATCTGAATTGTCATATTTACATTAACTTGCTTAGAAAAAACAGAGTGATATCTCTTCCATATACGATGCTTTGATGTTGTACGCAGGCACATTAGAATCTATGATAAATTAATACTCATACTGTATCATCAAACGCCTTTTACATTACATGCAGCCATATTGGCAATAGGTACTGAGATCGAAACACTCGTTCGTCACATTTGAATGCAGTTCGAATGTCTTGTATTAAGTCACTCAAACTATGATTTCTATTATCCGTGTTAACAACATAATTCAAAAGGCATGCTGCATACTTTACTCTCCTGTTAGCGACTTGATTGTCATTGTCCATAAGCTGTGCGGTATGATATGATTGAATGATTCCCATGCAGATACAAAGCAATTGGCCACTCTAGTATCCAACCTATGTTTGTCATCGCTTTGAGTCACTGCTGCTGCTGCTGCTATTCTATATCACACTTCTTACGTTTCATCCAGACAAGGCGGTAAAAGCGTTGATATCATACATTTTGCATATTCTTCTACATGACTAATAGGTGCGTATTCTAGTCGAGATAAAGCTAAGAGAGAGAGAGACCGTGTAAACAATTGAGCAGTAAAAATGCAAGTAGTCTATGCTCTGATTTACCATCAATCACATCTGTCTGTTTACTCTCATGCTGAGCTAATATAGATACTAATTCTTCTGGTTCTAATTGTTTTGTCTTTCTTTTCCTACGTTTTTAGCTCATTGCTTTCAAACTAAAAAAGGGACGGTGCTTTAATACCTTCTCTTGATCTCTGTATCCCACATCATATTCACTTCTTTTCCTTCTTGCATCAAAAAACTGGTAACGTCAAATAATTCTGGATACAAATTAGCAGACAAAGCGAGTATGTCTGAGAATATCGTCTTGTACGCTTTTCCATCTTGATATGTTTCGATATGATTCAATATATATTTGACTGGGATCTGATCTAATAACTCTGTAGAATACTCTGAAATGACATGAGTCACGGGCTGATCTATTTTGTTTCGTCGTTACCTGTCTGCTCCACGGATGTATTAGCGACAAGCGCGATCAGCTTAGGCTCAGTTCGACATCCAATAAAGAAATCATTATGTGTCAAGACATAAAAGAGCAAAAGTACTTGTGTAGGTGTGATGATGTTGCAATCGCAAAACTCTTCTATAATGATATTCTCAGGTATTCTCTGTACTTTATCTACTATAAAAGTACTATATTATTGTGCGTTGAGTTGAAAGATCGTTGGCTTAAAAAGGGGGGGACAATCAACAAACCATGTGACAAACTCATGAATGATGGATCCAATCTTTGAATGTATCGGTAATGTTGCATTCTTCATATAATCAAGTAGCCACGACTGATAATCAGTATTGTAAAATACGCGTGCTTTTAATAACTGATAAAAAGAATCTAAACTGGGTGTCTTCATTTTAGAAGAAGGAGAAAAGCAAGAAAGAAAAAAATAACAAGAAAATAAACTCAAAATATAATATTGTTCCATTTTTTTACATCATTGATATATTGTTTTTATTTCATTGGTTACAGGTCGTCTTGACAATTAAATAACTCTTGTATCCATGGATAACTTAAACCACATTCTCTCCTTCTTCTTGAATAACACATTAGATCAATTAAAAAAAAAAAAAAAAAAAAAAAAAAAAAAAAAAAAAAAAAAAAAAAAAAAAAAAAAAAGAGAAAGGATCAAGTCATGTTCAAAACCTGACGCTTGACCAATCATTTCGAAACAGATATTGCGGACTTGCTGAATTATGTTCATTGTGTGTGTGTGCGCACCTGTTTGTCTCTCTCTTTTTTTTTCTATTAAACCATGGAAAGCAACAAGGATGAGGCCATAAGATGTTTATCTATTGCAAAGAGTTCATTTGAAGCAGGAGACTATTTAAAAGCACAGAGACTGGCTGAAAAGTCCAAAAGACTATACCCAACAGAACGAGCTGAACAATTCTTGCAGATCATCAAAAGACAACCAGATCCTGCTCCCAGAACTATACCATTGCAAAAAAATAATACTCAAACAGATAGAAAGTACACAACTGAACAAGTGAATGCAGTGAAAGCAATACTGGCTTGTGGCAATTGCTACTATAAAGTCCTGTCTGTAGATAAAACAGCAACTGACGCAGAAATCAAAAAAGCGTATAGAAAGGTATAAAAAGTGATATATTGATATATAGAAGAAAAACTAATTGAAAAACCAGAAAGCATTGTTATTTCACCCTGACAAAAATAGTACGCCTGGAGCGGATGAAGCATTTAAGCGTAAGATATATTTATGTTTTTAGGAGATATTCTAATAAGGAAAGAATGTATAGTTATTTCAAAAGCATTTAATACATTATCAGACCCAAATAAAAGAGCAATACACGATTCTGGTGGAGATAGAGAAGATGGAAGAAGATCAGTTCCATCTTATCGTTCTACGTATCATAGACGCCGTAGAGAGGAAGTATCACCTGAAGATCTGTTTAATCTATTTTTTGGAAGAAATGGGCCGAGGTTCAATCAAGATAGGTATACAGAACACGCTCATTTTTATAAGCATCAAAGATACCAACAATATCAAAGACAGCGCCAACATCAGCGACAAACACAACAACAACAACAAGAGGATGGATCAATGAAATATTTTCCATTTATCTTTATCATCCTTGCACTTGTCTTGTCTGCCATGATGTCCTCTCAAAGCGAACCATTATATACCTTCCAGACATTATCACCTAATACATACAAAAGAGTTACCAGTTTGAATCAAGTTGACTATTTCGTAAATCCCAAAACGTTTTTCCCAAGGATAGGCAATAGCCATTATAAACTAAGAGAAATAGAGAGACAGATTGAATTAGATTGGGTCAATGAACTGGCAAGAACATGTCAGAGAGAACAAAGACAAAGAGGCTACAGACGATCCAAGCTGCCAAAGAGCTGTCAAGAGTATGATCGGTTAGCTCGTAGATTGTAACTTTAATAAACCACATCATTGTCCTACACTTAATTTGTTTAATGGCTGACTTTCTTTTATCCTTTCTCTCCCTTCTTTCACTGGTCTGTGTTTCATGCCTTATACACCATATACTCTTCAGACTATTCTCGCGTCATCTTGTGTTCAACGAGAAGAACCTGTTCCTACACCAAACACTTCAACCTCATTCTTTTCAAGACGAGCTACCTCTCCTCCTAATGAAGCTACATCACCTATTCTTCGATTAACTTCAAATACCTCAGCAGCAGTTCGAATAGATTCCGTTGGAGCTTGGGGTAATGAGAATTAAGTGGATTATGAACGAAAAAAAAAAGAAAAAAAAAAAACTTAACTCGATGCTTAGATAATGATCTCTATTGTGGTACTTCAGAAGGAACTGTACTTCATTATTCTCTACAAGATAACAACACTTCGACAGAAAAGGTAAAAAGAAAAAATAAAAAAGGGAAATAAAAACTAATGCTAAATGTAGACATTAACAACTCGATTAGAACGTACGATCAACCTAGGCTACGGGAAGAAGAGTGTTGAACGCATATTGCTAATACCCCAAGTCTCAAAGGCCATTGTCTTATGCGGTAAGGACAATAGCAGTGATTTAATTTATGCTAAAGCCTGTTACAGATTCCACTCTTTTATTCTTCTCCTTGCCCTTTTTTGATCCGATATCAGCGTCATTTATACCACCCATTAAGGGCGTAACATGTTTTTCACATGATATAGCCGAGGAAGGCAGAATAGGTGAAGATGGAACAGTAGAATTAATAGTAGTAAAGAGAAGAGCTCTTCAAATATACAAAGTTGGCGAATCAATGTACTTGAAAAGGGTATAGAAGATAAAGAGAGAGAGAGAGAAAAAGAGGCTACTTTGCAACAATTACTTGAATGATTAATACACACTTAGGAACTCCCGCTTACAGAAGGCGCGATTACATTAACAAGATATGGTCGTATATTATGCTTGGCAGATCATCAAAACTACAAGCTAATCAATTTGCAACAGTCATCAGTTACGATGCTTATACCAACCCCTCAAGTACCTGCTACAACATCTACGCTCTTACTAGGCTCACAGCTTATACCAAAGCCGCTCATGGCAGTGGTCAGAAAGGACGAGTTTTTGGTAGTGAGTGGAGGAAGTGGTGCAGGAAGCCAAACGATTGGTATCTTTGTCAATCCGAACGGAGATGCCATACGTGGCACCTTACAGTGGCCCAGCTATCCGAAATCACTTTGTGTCGAGTTTCCTTATGTGGCAGCACTGCTGAGTAACCACACGATCGAAATCCACAATATTTTAGATCAGAACCTATTGCAGAGAATACCCTTGGATCCCGTGATGGAACCGAGAGGTATGGCATTTGGACACGGAATCAAAGTTTGGATGGATGCACTAGCTACATCATTGAAACGATCACCATGGAAACAGGAACCCACTGATTCAGAGCTACAAGTTCAGTTACAGAGAGAGATTATAAAGTATTCAACAATAACCGCACGTATTCTTCTTTACGGAAAGGACTCGGTACTGGCACAAGTGACAACCCCACTTACGATCCAAGTCGACGGACTCTTGGAAAGAAACTTGGTGGAAGAGGCTATGCAATTGGCTGAACAAGCAAAGAACACCATGTCGGAGGACGATCAGGGGACGGTGTATGCAGAACGACTCAAGTCCGAATTGAATTACACTTTTCAAAAATCTGGACTGCTGTTGCTAAAGGAGACACTGTTTGACGATGCCTTTACACTTTTATCAAAGGGCGATATAGATCCGAGGGTTGTTATTCAGTTATTTGATGATTTGATGCTCGATAGCTGGTTACATAGTCCTCCTCCGATCTTGTTGTTTGAAAGCGTTCAACGGTTAATAGAGGATATGGGTGATCTCAAAAAAATAGGTACATGAATAAATCGGACAGACAGCTAGCTCACACAGCTTTTTTCTCAGTCAATGGTAGTCTAGGCGAATTCAAAGAAGATGGATCGTCTGGTGTATCTGATATGCGATGCGTATTGCTAGAAAACGCTAGGGAAGCCTTGAACAAGTACCTGTTGACAGAGCGAGAAAAAAGAAAACACAAGTTGGGCCAAAATGACATAGAGTGTGAAGTCATTGACTCTTGCCTATTAAAGATATACATGTCACAAGGAGATAATGATTCAATATACCAGTTATTGCAGCATCCAAATGACTGCAACATCGATGAATGCTCAAAAATTCTTTATGAATCAAAGGTAGATATATACCTTCCTTTTCCTCCCTTTAGCGCGCATAGCAAATAGAAAGGGTAATGTTGATTATTTTTTTATATAGAAATACTATGCACTTTCAGTAATGTATGAATCAAAACACATGTATGAAAAAGCATTGGAATTGTGGACAAGGTAAAAAAAAGATATTGACTATACATATAGATTATATACTAAAGCTATATCTTTTGGCTTAGGATGCATGAAGGCGATTTAAGAGATGACGACTTTAAGAACGGCCTAAACCGTGTGAAGGAGCTACTATTAAAGGACCTTGAAACTGCGGACCTGTCACTCCCTGCCATAATGCATTATGCATGGTGGTTAACTAAACAGAGCCCCCGAGACGGCGTAGAGATATTTACTCGATCACCAAGGGCTCGAGATATGGATCCAGATGAAATTTTGGAAAGACTTGAACACTATGACAACCAAGTAGTCCGATCTTATTTAGAATATCTTGTCAACAGCCTAAAAAGTGAAAATCCAGATTATTGTACTAGGTTAGCATGCAGCTATATAAAGGACATACGCGATGAAATTAAACAAAATGACGGCCTGGGTTTACTCAAAGAACTTGGTAAATCATACATCTCAAAATATATATATATTTTTTTTTTACTTATTGTGTATAGTTGATGATTTCAAAAGGGACATTAACCCTTATCCTGCAGATAAGGACGATGACCTAAGCTATTCTACATTTTTAGGCTACCTGAGTACACAAAAGAGTCAATTACGTCTTGTTCAACTTCGGCTAGTACTGATACGGTTTCTGCAGCGTTCAAATATATACTCGCCCGAGGTTGTGATGAACGCACTGTCAGAGGCTGGTCCTTTGGACATTGAAAAAGCTATTGTATTCGGCAAGATGAACAAACACCAAGAGTCACTCGATATACTCATCAATGAACTTTACGACTTCGTGGGAGCCGAGACATACTGTGTAACAAATGGCCATAGTGCAGGTATCATCCCATCCACCACTGTACCTGTTAGGTCATCCTCACTTTCCGAAAAGCCACTTCCCTCGGTGGAGTATGTGTCATCCGATCAAATGACAGAAAGGAGTGAATTGTTTATGATGTTATTCAACGCATATATTAGTATAAAGGATAGGTAAATGAATAATTGACGCATAAACAAAAAAGTGTAACTGTTTTTTTATATATATAGCAACTTAATGATTGCTCGTACTATGCATCTATTGAATACACAGGGGCTTTATCTGAACATTATAGAGGCAAGTCATTCATGAATGCAAAAAAAAAAAGGACAACTAATAACCATGTGTTCAGGTGCTTAAATCTATACCCGATGACTGGTCAATTGATTCTTTACAAGAGTTCCTAACGAGTTCTCTTCGACAATCCACAGACAAATGTAATGAAAGCCAAGTGATACTCGGACTGACTCGAGGAGAAAATTTGATGGTACAGCGAGAGTAAACAAAGACACGAGTGATGCATTTTTGTATTTACTTGGATTGACTATTTGTATAGGTAAATAGTGATTTAATACGACTTTATGAAGAGATAGGACCTATTGTCATTGATTACCAGTCGACATGCTTAAAGTGTCATAAGCTCATTGGCGATAGTATATTCATTAAAGAAAATGAAAACGACCAATTGCTTCATCTGCACTGTGCAAAACTGTTAGGCTTTGTTGAATAATAAATGATAAAGAGACAATAGATCATCGTATGCATGTGACAAGCTATAAAACCAAACACTTTTTTATATATATCTCCTTTTTCTTTTCGATTCTCTTTAATAATACACACACACATACATATGCTAAAACCACCTGCTTACGACAAAATACAAAAACCACTTTTACATCCACCAACTTATGTTACTTATAAAGATAAAAGATTCCTAATTATCGATACCCCTTCCATTAGCAATATGTCAAGATATCTTAAAGTAAAATTATCAAGTTACTGTACAATGGTTTTATTGATGATCCTATATCAACTAGGAGTTTGAGAGATGGAATGTGACAGATGTCGTTCGTTGTTGTAAGGCAGCATACTCTCAAAACTTGTTGACGGAAAAGGGAATTCAGGTTCATGATTGGTTTTTTTCAGACGGGGAATTTCCTCCCCAAATGGTCATCGATCACTGGCTAAGACTAATAGATTCAAGATTTAACAAGATGACTGCACAGGATGTAGAAGAAGAGAAGACGGATGATAGTAATGATGACGAACCAAAGAAGCCGTGTATTGCGGCACATTGCGTTGCCGGCTTAGGAAGGTATATGAATATGATTTGGATATGTGTTCATGTTGTGCTTAATATCTATCAGAGCGCCTATTTTGATTGCCATTGCGCTCATTGAAGAAGGTATGGATCCTCTAGAATCAGTAGAATTTATTCGAAAGCGTAGACAAGGAGCTATAAACAACAAGCAATTAAAATATATAGAAAACTACAAGAAAAGGAAAAAACAAGAGGGACAAGTGAATTGTTGCATAAGCTGAAAATACCCTTGAGAGCCATAGACTCTCTTTCTCTCTGTAGTTTTATATATGTTCTGTTTGCTATTACTATTAATCTTTCATTTACGCACATACATAATTTAATAAACTGAATTTTTTTAAAAAAAAAAAAAAAAAAAGAAAAAAAAAACTGCGTACATTCACTATAGGGAATTTTTACTCCTAGTTAAAAAAAAGTTACTGTAGACTTGTATTACGAGATAAAAAGATGACTTCATCTCCTCCTTGTATCAAAACACAATGTCCCCAAATGAACTACAGCCATGAAAATAAACTCATTTCAAAAATACAATATGAAGAACAATGCTTGCTCAAGGTTGAGGCTCATGTCACATTTGTCATAAACCCAAAGGTGTTTTATGTTGTACTGGACAGTAGTAAATATTAAACATTGTTTGAGTCTTTCGTCGTGTGCATAGATATTCTTTAAATGGCATCTTTTCTAGAAATTTGCTTTTTCAATAAGCTTTTACATACATTACAAACACCTTATGTAATTATCAAGTTTTATGCGTGAAAGATACATTTATCAGTTTCGAAGAAAAGTAAAGAAAATTCAAAAAAAAGGAGGAGTCCACTAGAAATTTCTGCTGTCTGCATAAATTTGGCTTTAAAAGGAAACTCAGCAACCTTCACTCTTCTCGATTTTTCTGCAAAAAAAGATATATAAACAAGAGCTCTCCCTTGGAGCAGGTCGACAGTAATCATTAAAGACACAATGGCTCTTTCAAACAGATTCTTTGCTGACGCTTTCCGTGACATGCACCGTGCTTTCTCTCTTTTGGATGATCCCAATTTTTTTGACGATGCTCGACGCTCTTTAACGTCGGCCAATAATTCACTGGGTTCTCTTTCACGTTACCCAGCCACTGACATTAACGAAACAGCTGAAGGTTACGAACTACATGCTGAACTACCTGGTTACGACAAGAAGGATATCCATATCGATGTTGCTGATGATCGCACATTGATTTTGAGTGGCTCAGTTCGTCACCATCACCACGAGTCTTCAGATGAGAAGCAGAAACAACAAGAAGGCAAGTCTACTGCTGTTTCCAAAGAGGTCAAGTCTGATGGTCCCAAGTGGTGGGTGAATGAAAGAGTTTCTGGCAGTTTCCAGAGATCGTTCAACTTCCCTTCACCCATTGACAGTGCTGGTATCAAGGCTAGCTATGAAAATGGTGTCTTGAAGGTTTGCGTACCCAAAGCTGCTAACCAAGGCAAGAAGCGTATTGAAATTTCTTAAACATCTTTACTATCATTTAAGCATGTATGTACCCTTTTAAGCATCTTTTCTTTTTTTTTTTGGGGCATTTCTTTAATAATAAATAAAAACACATTATAAAATAAACTCTTTATTCTTTTTTTAAAAACATTAAAAATTAATTGTAATATTCTGGTTACAGTCAGCTGGGGCTGTCAAATTGTCAAATGTATTAAATATCCACATGGCAACACCGTTTGTCCATCCAAATCCGACTTGAGGCGTGTATTCGCCCTGTCCTCCAGCAGTTCCAATGGCAGTAACATCAAACTTTTCAAACATATGACCTTCATCGGAAGTAGAAGCTATCTTGGGCAATACACCAGGAACAGAGCCACCTGTCTTGTACCATCCGCAAAATGCCGATGCAGCATAGCGGGAGGCAAGTACCTGGGCTAATTCAGAATAAGATGTGCCGTAGCGTGTGGTGTATTTTGAATCAAGAAGAGCGTCTACGTTCATGAAACTTTGAATGGCAATAAAGGTGAGAGGTGGCCAGCCGTTTGGCCAGTCCCATTGCATGGTTGTGTTGTAGTAAGAGGTGGTCAAGATACCAGGATATTTTCTTAAAGCCTCTTCAGCTGCGTCTAGAGTATGTGATAACTTGGTCTTGTTGGTGCGCAAGTGGTTTGGTATGGCTTCAAGCCAGATAGGATACAAGTTGGCAGGGGTGAATTCAATGTTTTGAGCATTGCTAGTCAAGTTAAAGTCATAAAAGCTGTAGTGATCGTCGTTCCACATCAATTTGTCCATGGCCTCCAATCTTGTCTTTGCTTGCTGAGCATAGTGTCTAGACTTCTTTTTGGATTCCTTGCCATGACCAAACTGTTTATGCCATTTAGATAGACTGTCTTCCAAATACCACAAGAGTGCATTAAGATCGATAGGAACGACATTTTGAGTATTAATTGTACGAAGCATCTCATAGTTGGCAACTTGGTGAGGAGATGGAGACTTTACTCGAGTCCATCGAGAAGAAAAGTCCCAGCCGCTTTCGGCACCAGCAGCAATATCGGCATACATTCGGTCCTTGACATCGTCGGGATAATGAACATCACCATCGACTGTTTTATAGTCCTCAACATAAGACTCTGGACGAGGCGATTTATTCTTGGTCGTGTAGTGGTTCAGGGTGAATGTCTTTTGGGGATGGTTAGGACTTTTGATTTCAACTGTTGTGTTGGTCATCCAGAACGCGTACTCTTTATCCAGATAAGGTAACGCATGAGCCATAAAGTCTTCGTCCTTGGTCTTTTCATAATAAGCGTTTACCATCAAGCTAAGGAAGGGAGGCTGAGAGCGGTTCAAGTAATAGATTCTTGCACCATTAGCTGCATACATAGTTAATCTCAAGCCATGTATAAAATGTTGTATATAGCTTACGAATGAATCCATATTCATCAATAAAATCAAAAAAGTTTTCAATCATGTTTCTTGCCAAAGTGTCTTGATCACTTAATAAAAGTCCCTTGATCACAAAAAATGAATCCCTGATAGAATATAGAATAAGTTCAGAGGACTAATATTTCTTTTTATGCGACTTACCAATAATAAAATTCACGGAAACGGCCACCGGGCACGACAAATGGACGCTTGACAGGTAAAGTAGAAGTAGAACAGTCTGGACAGAGTTTGCTATAATCAAACTCAAACGTCAAATTTGTCCATGCATGGTTCAAGTGATTGATCCAGCCGCGATATTTAGGATTGGGTATATCCTGTATCCATCCCAACTCTTCCTTAATAGACACATTTGTCAGCATATTAAGTTCTGCACCGGCATCCAAGAAGTTTTCTTTAACAAATTGTTCTATTTGATTCTTGGTTGCATTTGTACCACCCATTGCGTTAAATGCCTTAATCACTTCTGATTCTGGTTTTAACGTTGGCTAATGAATGAGAGTTAGATAGGACATTTATGTAAGTATACTTGAATTTTACCATATCCACAAACGTCTTGGAATCAGGAAACAGTTTTGCCAACTGCACTGTCTTCAGGATCGGCCCTTCACAGTAGATGGGTGAGTCACATGAATGAGAGGATGGATGAACGGCCATCACGGATACGGTCAATTGGGCCAACAATAGCCCACATAAGGAACGAAGCATCATTCTGAGAGAGAGAGAAATGAGAAAGAAGAGAAACAAAAGATGGCTTAAAGAGAAAAAGAAAAAAAAAAAGAAAAGAAAAGAAACCAAAGTGCTTTTATACGTGTTTTTCCCAGAGCTTCAATGCCAAATGATGCCGTATAGTGTAATTTCTTTTTGGTGGTGTAACGACAGCAGTGAGAAAGATTGTAATTATTAATTCCAGCCCTGACCCGACCTACTGTGTGAGTAAATGCTGGTATCTATGACGTTTACCGCCGTGGGATCAGTAAACTGAAAACAACTGTTCCTTCTATTTTTGTATCTTTCCGCGCATTCCATCCCATTGAACTCTTTTCTTCCCGTTCTGAGCAAGGCGTGTTTTGAGTAAAATGAATATGTGTAACTGTAACTTTGATTTATACCAAAAGCTGTTTTCTGCAGATGTCAACTTTAGATAAACATTTAAAAGAGCCATAGAGCAAAGCAAAAGAGAGAGAAAGAGAGACAAAATGGAATATATAATGTGAATCTGTTCTGTAAGCGACTAAAAATAGACTCGTCATTCTCGATTCTCAGTGGCAGCATTTTGTAGTCATTTAATAAAAAAAGAAAATAAACGGGTAAATGCTAAAATGTTTCACAGTGGGGTATTTCCCAGCAACCCTGCTCAAATGAGACCCCTGGATCGAATAAGGTTCAGTTTAATTTATTAGAATGGATTAGGGCCAACTTTGATTAGGTTGATCTGTAATGACAACATCAAGATCAACCAATACAATGACCTGATCTATCCGTTTAAACGTACAAAGCAATCATATACTTAGTTCTGTCCCGCTCTTTCTTTTTTGACGTGGGAACCAAGTTTATTAAAGGGTTCAGGTGTGTATCAGTTATGAATGTATTTTCAAGTCTTGAAAAAAGTTGTAATCACTGATCCAAGTTAAATCTGCCTTTCTCTCTCTTTTCTCTTTTTGTCTTTCCTGTTGCAAGTGAAACTTAACTTGCCAAAGTTCCCTTGAGCAGTTTAACTTCATCTATCATTTCCCGCATGGAATTCTGTTCTGTCCGACCAAAAACGAGTCCAATAACAAAGCAAAAAGAACCTATAATAGAAATAATAATCATGCATAAACCACAGAACAAAGGGGTCAGGATAGTGGCGAGATGCCCGTAGATAGTGAGCCTGAATTGAGTAGGCAGTAGAATAGTCAACATGATAAGGATCAGCAAGACGAAGATACAAGTCATCACACAATAAATATGTTTCTTTGCATCACACTTGGCCACAGTCAGTTCTTGTTCAAGTAACTGAATGAGTGCATCTACTGTGGATGGTTGTAGATGGCCTGATATATCCATCTTTTCAGAACGATTGGCAATATGAAATACAGCTGATACGCCAAAGTGATCAGAGTAGCTTATATTCGCCCCAGGAATGACATCCTTCATGACAACTTCTGATTTTATGCACTCCAATCTAAAGGTACGGCTGTAAAGGATATAATCGAGCCTCTTTCCTGCTGCAGCATTGTCCTTTTGATAGTATCTTGAAAAGGTGTTGAATGGAGAATTGCAGGTAAATCCGAGATCATATGTCTGAGTCCATGAGTCTGTCAAGAGACTATGATCGCGAATCAAACGATAATTTAATGAATCTGGTATACTGTTGAGGTCACCTGTCTGAAGATGATGATGGCGTTAGACTTGTTTCTTTTGTAAATCAAAGATATGGAATTACCATCACAACATGATTCCCTGCAATGACAAAGGATCTCAATAGATTAGCCAATTGCCAACATTGTGCAGCTCTGTGTGCCTTGTAACGATCACCATATCCAGCATGTAAGTGCGTATTAAATACGTCAAGATAGCCTAATTGAGGATGGTTCAAACGTACGGTACCCACGCCTTTACCTACATAATAATCACCATGAAAAACTTGTAGAGGCTTTCCATTCAATATAAAAGGATAAAAGGAACTTGATATAATAGGAAATTTGGAAAAGACAGCAAGACCACTTCCAAAGACACCACTAAAAAAAAAAAAAACAAGTGTCAACCATCAACTGGTCTTTTATATATATGTATATATATATATTAAGACTACCTATGAAAATATTTTGCAAAGGGAAATATATGCTTGACATTCTTTCTCAGGAATTCAAAATCGTTGTATACCCAAATCTCTTGTAATGCCACAATGTCATAATACCCATTGCTCAGTACTTTAGCTATGGCGACTAGACGAGTAATTTTATGTTTAGACACAATAGGAAGACACCTATTTATGAGATAAGAACAGATGTTCTATAAGCACTTTCTCATTACCAGCAATTGAAAGAAAGAACCCTTAGTTCTTGAGTGTCTTCGGGCATTAAAGAAAAGAGAATAAAGAAAAGAAAAAAAGCCTAGACTAGGCACTTTTTATTGAAAGAGACCTTGTTGGTGAAGTGGATGGAACCATGAGATGACCAGAAGCATCTTCAATAGGGCTTGAAGGATAAAGATAGTCTTCATCAGAAGGTTCGACAGGACTACCTGGGCCCCACTGCTGATAGATAGGAGAAGTGGGACTAGGAGAAGGAGATTCGATATAAGGTATGAAAGTAGGCAAAGAATCATCATTATTACTATCAACAGCAAAAGGTATTTGTAAAGTTGGTATTGTAGATGGGACAGTAGTGATGACGAGAGGCAATCGAATACAGTTTGGATGAGTGGCGATAAACTTGGTGTCATTTAGAGAATAGTGACCGAAAGCAGGAATAAAGATGATGATCTCATACTGTATGTCAATATACTTGCTTGCAAAATGAGTTTGAGTTGTTGGAACGCAAGTACTTGGTATCTGTATTGTGCAAATAGAGGTTGTCAAACTATTATTTTGCTGTGTATGTTTTGGAATGGATACATATTGCGATTCAGATAGAATCTCGTGCCTTTTATGGTGATAAGATGGACCAGTGGATGCAATGGGGGCTGTGTTGTTTTTTAATGAGGTAGTTGTCGATATCAATTGAATAGTCACTTGGTTAATAGCTTGTGATGACTTGTTTTGTGTTTCCAACTTGATTCTACAAAAGTCACCTAGAAAAAGAAATTAAGCATAAAAAAAGAGGATAAACGGGATATGACAAGCTTACCTGGGCAGAGATAAGGGTTGACTAAAGTTGCAGTAACTAAAACAAACTCATCTCCTCTTTCTATTTTGACTGTCTTATTTTCACTAGCTGCATTAGTCTTTACTGCAACCAAAGGTAAATAAGTTAATGGTAGACAATTGGTTGATTTGCTTGTTTGATCAGATAGATAAATAAATCCTTGTAATGAATATTCGATACGGTGTCCAAGACTATCATCACGTATGGTAGGTGGATAGTTTACATTAGATGGCAACTGTATAGCAAACAGATATAAATGTGCGCCTGATTCCAATACTGTAGACATGGATGAGTATAAGTATTTATTGATATCATCTGTCCTACCTTCGCCTTCGTCTTGTTTACTATTCCAAATATTGGATTCAACAGAGAATAGAGTAACTGAATCCTTCTTTTCTTGACAAGTAAATAGAATCTTTATATATTTTGCCTTGACAGGCTTATCCAAAAATAGCTTCACATTGCCTATCATATACTGTTAGTATATCTTTAAAGCTTATCAACCTGCATACCATTTATAATAGATCCAGGTCCAAATGCTATAGCATTATTTTCTACTCCAGAACAAATATTGACTTCAAATGTTTGAATTGGATTTGGTTTAAATACTTTTGAAAATATCATCGAGAAATAATAAAAAAGAAGAAGGAATGCAAAAAGAAAAAAGAAAAAAAGAGAGCCAAAAGGGAAAGAAGGGTAAATTTATCTTATTATGGGTAATTTAATAGTGTGTAGAAATGATTGGTCACACTATTTTCATAAATTATTCGCACACATTACAAGATCAATTAACACTTTAGTTGACTTTCTATGTCTTATTATTCAAAAGACAACATTTAATACATAAAATGAGCTTGATACTTTTGAGAAAAGATAAATGTGGTCAAGACCTTATACAAAATGAAAAGTTGCTAGAGACTTAATATAAATACTTTTTCTTTTCTTCTTTATACCAAAAAGTAAGGCCAGCTATTCCCCAGCTAGCCCTAAGGTATGTTATATTATTTACTCTGGTAAGAAACTAACATGTAGTATTATAGATCATAAAATCGAAACAGTGCCGGTGCCAGCTGGGGGTAGTTTGGTTCTTACCAAACTCGGTCCCATCCGCCCTCTTTCTTGCTCTCTTTCTCTTCTTCCTCCGGGTCAGTTATCGCTGGCCCTATAAATACACTTTGGCTAAGATATTCAAACCTCTTTTACATGTTTACTCACTTTTCTTGTCTCTTTTTTTCTCTTATAAATCCCTTTCTTTATAATGTAAGTATTTAATATCAATGTAAATAACTGATTTACTAATAATCTCTTTATTCATTCTTTTGCTTTTTGTGGGCTCTCTTTTATCATTTGTTGTCTGAAATTGTTATCAGTGTGCGAATAATTTGTAGGTGAAGCCAATAAATATCCCATTTTGTGTGCATGTAGTGCTGAGAATGAATCGCTCTTTATTTCTTTCATGCACCTATATTTCTCCCTTTCTTTTTTTCTTTTACATGTAAAAATATGGCAAAAGATAACAATAAAAAGACGACAAAATCACACTTGAATAATCTCCAAAATGATTATGAATTTAGGGTCTATAACAAAAATGTATACGACTTTGATACATTTGATTATGGTCCATGCACAACCGTGGTTATGTCTAGACATCAAGGCTTCCAATGGAATGATGAACTTTTTGTTAATGAATATCAAAGAAGCGCTGGTTATGAGTGCCATAAAAGTGATAGCCTCGAGCAGAGAGAAAGAAGGATCTCTCAACAATATTCTGTGAATCAAGATGTTATTGATATAAATTTAACAGAAGCTGATCGTGATGTCTGGCCATAAGATATTTTGATAAAAGAACAAACAAAGCATATCATTCCCTCTTATTATCAGAACATTTATAATCACACTATGACAAGAATAGTGCTCCAACCTTTTTCAATTAGCTCATGAAATAGTTTTTAGGGCACTTAATGATTGAATAAATACGTCAACTTTAATAGTGTTCAATAGAGGCTATGTTTTAAATACGGAATAGAGATAAAGTTGAATGCTTTGTAAAAGCATTCAACTAGAGAAAGGTGGTTATAAATGATTAAATTGCTATTCTCACACATACGGCTTGTGTATGTATGCTGCCTTTGATACCTTACTCTCTCATAGCCTTCAAAGAACAGCTAATAGTATTTCATATGTCCTCACTAAAAGAAGAAACGTTCCTGGTCTTTATTTGAGGTGTTATAAGTTTTCCTTTTGGCCCAAATGCACTTATATTCTTGCATATATAAACGAAAAAGTGTAATAGCACCTTATGGCCATAACTGGAACTCAAGACTTATGTCCTATTTCGATATAACACGATATTAGTGCCGCTGACGCCAAAGCTTCTAAATCAATAGCTATCTCGTTTTTGATGATGTTTGGTATAATACTATATTTAATTACGGAAATGGATTTCTTGATTCTGCTTTTATTTTGTCCAAGACTGACATTTCTTGGATCAAGAGGCTAATAGCAACCTCTATGTTTTCAGATTGTTAAAAGACTTGGTTACCAGTACTCAGTACAATAAATAGAAGCAATGGAGAGAAAAAATAATAAAAAAGGAGCAGGGCCATCATAATTCATTAGGACTTGTTGAGAGACAGATTTGGAACGCACATTTTTCAAAGTAGTGCTGGGAAAAATAGAGACATGCATTTTCTACCAAATTGTGTGCTTCTTGACGTGCCTGCTTTTGATATTAATACGAAATGCTCAAGAGCTTGGTTCAAAAAAGGAATACATGCTATTATTACTCGACCTACTACAAGAGCAAACACAACGTCTAGATTGTATGTCATTTCTGCTGCTGAAAGTTATGTGAGTTCAGGGACTGTAACAGAGCACTATACTAGTTTCTTAAAAATGATTCTAGGAAAAGAGATAAGAGTGAAAATTTAGTGACAACAAACACTTTGACTTGCTCGCTCTGTTCACTTCACGATCTTGCTTTTTTTTTTTGTCAGGCTTTTAAATCGATTTTTTTATTTGCTACTTTGAACGATGATAGAGTTGATGTCTATCATCAAACATTTCGAGTTTTCCTATGCTCTGAATGGCTCCAGTACAACCTGTAGTATCGATTCGTTCTTGTGCGGAAGGTTATCAATTAGAATCTTTTTTACAATGTCTTTCAAAATAATGTTTTATTTGAAATTAACACCTTTTTTCCTTGGTAAATTCAATTTCTATTAACAAGTATTCTAATTCGTTTGAGCAAAAGAAAAATTCATTTCTTGACAAGTTGTTACAGGCGTTAGTAAGGGGAAAATGTGTTAGTAGTAAGGTTAAAAATATGTTTTAAAGTAGAACTTGGTATTATAGTGACCACTAGATCTTAGTAAAAGTTTAATATTGAGCAATATAATGCTAAGTCTTGAACGATAAAGTAATAAGATAAAATAAACAAGTTATTTAAGCAAATGTTGCTTAAGATATAAGATAATATAAGAGAAGTTATTGTGATCTGAAATTGATGTCGTTTATTTCAAGAATAATTTGGGATATTTATACTATTTGAATAACTAAATATGCATGATGCTGTAATTTGTGTAGACCTTGGGTTTGAGTGTGTTGTAAAGGTTATAAAAATAGAAGTTTGTGTGCTCGTAGTCTTTGTAAGACTTGGGGTTCGTAGCAAAAGTGTTTAAAAGATAAGGTTATAATAAAAGTTCGATGTGTGACCACCAGATCGTGTAAAGTTGATCAGACTGAGTTGTACAAAGTAAAAAGAATAATAGAGAAGATAAAGATGTTCCTGAATCCACTCGTTTGGATTGTTCAGAAGTAA
>JAMYHX010000443.1:0-36462 GCA_025529335.1 Rhizopus sp. PT2906
TATGCATTGCCTTCCTTGCATTATTTAGCTCATTGTTTATTGAGCGTTATGACCTTGCAACAAAGGTTAGAAAGTAATTCAGCCATACAATAATAAAAAAAAGTCGTTTATTTCACGTATAATACAGCCAAGCTTATGGAAATTGGCATTTATTTTTGACTTTAGGCCAATTATTTTTAAGAAAACGCCCATTTTCAAAGTTATTTTTGGGCAGCTTGTCTAAACTAAATTGCCCATAAAAAGGAGACTAATTTGACCACATTTTACAAATAAATCACAAAGGTTCTTTATTTAAGTATTTAGGAAAATATTTTATGAAATGCTAAATAAAACTGCAAATATTCAACTGGAACATCTTCGCTTCCTTCAACGCCCCTTGAGGTAGGAGTTTCCACATCAGTCAACTCGCTTATTCTGACTCTATTTTTCAAAGCTCTTTCAAAACTGTCCAATAAGGTTGAGCTCAGGTGAATAGAATAAGAGTCATACAGGTATGTATTCTCGTTCGATAATTACAGGATTAACGATATTATAAAATGATAGTAGATACATGATAAAAATACTTTGCAACGGTTGTCAAATGTTTTTATTACAAATTCAAATGTATGGGTTTATATATAATACATTTTATGGTTGGTAAGTTGTATGTCTTCCTTTAGTGAATGTCATTAGCTATAACAAGATATATGTTTGCCATGAAAGATAGAAGAGACGACATTGATTGATTTGAAATAGATAATATTTTTTTAAAAAGAGACTATATAATAGTATATACTCATTTATGATCATTAATTAGTGGCCAAATCTCAAAATACATCGGCGTGTGCTGTCTTGAGCTGTATCAATCATGGTATCCAAACTCATTAGAGTTCTTCTGTATCTTTCTTCAATTATATCGGGCTGCTTGGATTTTCTACAAAGGCTCCAGAAAACGTCACTAACCCCAAGGAGTTTTTTATATTGATCATCGTGAAGAGAGAAGGTAAATCATCTAGGGATTGAGGAAAGCGAAAGTGAGCAATTTCAATAAAGGTATAAATGCCCTTGGCAGTTAATTGTTGAAGGTAAAAGGTGATATTGAAAGCATGGATTTGAAAGGCAAGAGCACCATCAAGCTTATTGATATCAATGGCATTTTTAGTAAATATTGCCAAACGGAGCGTGTCCAGACATAATGACTTGCTACAAGAGCCTTGCTGGGTTTTGGCCTCACCATAACCGACACTATTTCCAAATGACATCTGTTGTTTTTCACTAATTACTGCATCAGGTCGATTTTTTCCTTTTTCCATAGGGATAGCATTAGTCCAGCGAAGATGAATGAGCCGGTCAGGATCGCTGATGAGGCAAGACAATAGGGGATCGAAGTACGTACTCCACAACTCGCTTTGACTAATTTGTTTGTAGTCATTTAAAGGTCTTGTTGGGAGTTTCTGAATTCTTAATTCGAAGCCCCACAAAAAAGTCAGTAAAGTCATAATTTTTACAAAGTCCATCAAGTTTACAAGTTAATAATACCATATAGAAGACGTTTTTGGCCATAATTCATCTGAGAAGCCAGAACTGTAAACACCATAATTGCTTGTTCTCTTGTTTTGTTTGCCAAGCTGAGATCCGTAAGAGTATTGGTAATTGTCAGAAAATGGTTCGAGGGAAAGTTAAGATTATGGTTTATTACCTTTCGTTCAAAGAAGGCCATCGGTTGCTGCAGTGTTTTTAAAGAAAAAACCTTTTCTGCAATCTCGCTATGTTGATCTTTGCAAAGAAAAAGAATGTGGGTCAAAGACGCGAGTTCATGCACGTAGGATTCCACCGGTAGGGCTTTGTGTTTCACGAGGATTTCGCTAGTAGCAGCCTGGTATTTGCGGAATAAATCACTAATGTTAATATCCTTAAACATCCATGGATTATCGTTTGTATCTTCTTCATTTACAAAGTTAGTCATGTCACTGATTAAATAGTCCCTCACTTCAAGCAACATGGTATTAGTGGGGCTTGTTGGTTCATTGGGAGCAGGAGAATCACTAGAGATATCAGGAGCAGAGGAATCACCACCAGACGCCCCGTTGCTTGCAGCAATGATTTGTAGAGATCTGAGTTGCTGTTCAGTCATAATGTCGATAATCTCGCTGCAACCCAACTCAGTTTTAAGTAGTGTATTTGATTTTGACCGCGTAGACCAGAATCGTATATAGTCTGCACTCGAAGTCCAGTTCTTGTAGTCATCGCGAATCTTCGTATCAGTGGTGCTTTTTGACTTGAAATATTCGCTTAAGATGTTCCCAAATCGCTGCTGAGCCTGGTTTCTGTCAAGGCAATCTCACTTTTCAATAAATTCTCTGAACGACAAGCGATTGGAACGATCAAGACACCATTTTACATCTTCAGGAACCTTCTTTAACAGCTTTGCTTTCTTTTTAGGTGGCATTGTTGGATGTTATCAGATTAGCGTTGGTGTCAACCTTTATAATTGTACCTTCACCTTTGAATACAACTTTAGCGGTCACTGAAAATCAGCTGATAAAACCAGTAAATTTGATATTGACCATGCACATTTCTTACTTGCTTTATTTCACACTATTATCTTTGATCCTATTTCAGTGTTTGCAATCAGTTTGGAATCGGTCAAATAAAAATGGGACATTCGCCTTAATTTGAAACAAAATAATGTTTTTTGGTATACAAAAAATATCATTCATTTTTGAAGATGTGAAAGAGGTAAAAAAAAATAATGTTCATCTGGAAGGCGGTGTGGACTTGCAGGTGGTTAGTAGCCAGAGAAGGCTTGCTAGAGAGAACTTTGTTGTTTCGTGTAAGATTGGAGGCGAATTCCCCTTGTCATTGGTGCGATGAATGGTTCTTGGATGTACATGCATTGGGTTTCTTCTGCACACGTGTGGAAGTTGCAATGAGATCAGTAGTCAGAGAAAATCTTGCTAGAAGAAACTCTTGTTTTTTCGTGTAAGGTTGGAGACAAACATCTAGACGTTACCAATGTTATGACGATCTGTGTTCATCATCCATTTGGGTTTGCTTCACACAGGGAGTTGCAGGTGGTTAGTAGCCAGAGAAGGCTTGCTAGAGAGAACTTTTGTTTTTTCGTGTAAGATTGGAGGCGAATTCCCCTTGTCACTGGTGCGATGAATGGTTCTTGGATGTACATGCATTGGGTTTCTTCTGCACACGTGTGGAAGTTGCAATGAGATCAGTAGTCAGAGAAAATCTTGCTAGAAGAAACTCTTGTTTTTTCGTGTAAGGTTGGAGACAAACATCTAGACGTTATCAATGTTATGACGATCTGCGTTCATCATCCATTCGGGTTTCTCCCTTGCTACATTTGAACATACATTAATTATTAGACATATTATTAATTACACTTTTTTTCTCACCACATCCTACTTGGTTCAACTTCCATCCTAATCTTATTCAAAATCCTAATACGATGGCCATCCAATATGATATGAAAACCGAAGTACCTACAAAGCCAAACAATGTGCATTAGTGGAACTTGTAGTGGTATCATAGTAATACTAATCCTCGCCCTCTATCCGCTGTGTCATTAATCCTGTAATTATCGAACGAGAATACATACCTGTATGACTCTTATTCTATTCACCTGAGCTCAACCTTATTGGACAGTTTTGAAAGAGCTTTGAAAAATAGAGTCAGAATAAGCGAGTTGACTGATGTGGAAACTCCTACCTCAAGGGGCGTTGAAGGAAGCGAAGATGTTCCAGTTGAATATTTGCAGTTTTATTTAGCATTTCATAAAATATTTTCCTAAATACTTAAATAAAGAACCTTTGTGATTTATTTGTAAAATGTGGTCAAATTAGTCTCCTTTTTATGGGCAATTTAGTTTAGACAAGCTGCCCAAAAATAACTTTGAAAATGGGCATTTATTTTTGACTTTAGGCCAATTATTTTTAAGAAAACGCCAATTTCCATAAGCTTGATTGTATCTATTACAACACAACCACTCTGTCATTCTGATATCCTGAGTCATTACGCTTTTCGAATTCTTCATGCAGGTATTCGATCGCAGTCTTTTGGTGTCTCATTCGTAGTAAGCGTAAGACAGCCTCCATGGATAGCACATCCAAATTGATCATGTCATGCCTTGTTGTATTATCGATTGTGCTCTTTGAGCGATAGATTGATTTACTACGACTGCTGCTTTTATTTGTTTCCATAGTGACGATATCACTAGCTCTTTTTGCCGCCTGACAAAGTTGTATCAGATGTTCTGTGCTTAATTGATAGAACGTGTTTAAGGACAAAAGCGCATAGTATTCCTGACATTCTAAGCTTTCTAGAGCTATTCCATCTCCGTCTTCTCCGCCATTAAACAAAACTTTCAAGAGCTAATAAAAGCAATATGAAGCATATACTTTTTTATGTTTAAATAGGATTACCTCTAACCATTTAAAGACAACATTAAGCTCATACACATCCAAGGGTAGCATGTCTGACATCTGTTCAGAGAGTGGTGGTAAAAGTACGCTCTCCAGACAGGAAAGGATCTGCTTCCATAATTTGAGAGCGACAGATTGCATATTTGATTCGGACAAGTTATCAAAGAATATCTTTAGATTACTTTCCAAGTAGCTGATGAGAGGCACGATGGCGTTTTCGCATTCATGAATAGTGGGTCCCGTTGTATTCTTCAAAGGCGCTCGACTCAATGCCAAGAATATGCTCTTTTCTTTCTTTAAAAGCGTATTTAACACTTGTCGTGATAAGTATTGTTGGATATAAGGCGTCATCTATATTCAAAAAAGGCAGGTGAGCGTTTACAAGCAAAATATGAATGCGCCTTTACCTGATTGACCATATATTCAGCTATATCGTTTCCAGACTGTTTAAGAGCGCGAAAGGATTTTCCAAACCAGAACTGGATATCGTTTTTCTCACCATCCATACTCACTCTGAGCATGAGCTGTCCTTGTGGAGACAACGACAAGTTGAGCTCATGGACTTGAAAGTCCCCAAACAGCTCCTGAGAGAGTTTGAACCAAACACTACCGCATTCGTCATCTGCTGCCAAGATACCTTCGCTATGTACAATAGCCAAAACATCCACTCCGTTCTTTGTTGTCATTGTAAACTCTTGATCCCACCAGGGATTGAGTGAGTTGCTGATCGTATTCGTTTTAAGCATACACTGGCCATCGATCTCAAGCGTCACATAGGGATTGCTCAGGCCATTGCGATGCATAGGTTGTAGATTCTCTGCGCGAATGACTTTTATGGAATACTGGCTTGTCTGAGATGTATGATGCTCTTCTGACATGGTGGCTCTCATGTACTGTGCCAGTTTACCTCCGTCCATGGACTGATACAGTTCGTCTAGTCTTTTACGAGCAGTTTCTATTTGGTTTAATTTAACACAGAGCTTTTCATTTTTTTGTGTGAGTTGTTTTTGGGGACACTGATGTGTTTTATGTAAAAATTACCTCTGAATGAACATGCAGGGGGTCCCTTGGTGGCGTCTTGTCACCCAACAAATGATGCTTTGCCATGCCAAAAATAGACGTCTCTGATATGGCTAGTTGTTCCGTTTCTTCAATGGTTAAGGTTGATTTCATTTGTATCTCGATCATCTTGCAATAGTTGCATATCGCTTCACTATTGATCTTTGATAAACATGTGATAAACATGCAGTACTGGAGGTAGTCTGGCCACTGCAAGTCATTTATAAACTTGATCGCGTTATGAAAGATGGAGAAAAGGTCATCCATGGCAAAATCGGTGCTCGTGGCGCGCTCAACCCAGTGAACAGAGGACTCCTTGATGCTATTTAACCAGCGCTTGACATGACAAAGGAACCAAGACTCTACCTTTATTATCCTATTTTTCAGGCTATAAGCGGAACATATGTTGTTAAGCTTCAATATCTCTTGGTAAAGTTCAAGAACATCCTCAAGCGAGCTATTTCTTGAGCAAGGGGAATTTAGCCAGTTCTCCATCTCTAAAGCAAAGTAGGGTAGTTGTCCCTCCATGACGATGCTTAGGAATGGTGAAGAATCGATCACTTTGATGTGATCGATTCTTTTATCAATGAGTGAGGTGAACTCTTCATTCAACATTCTAGTCATTGAAACGAGTGTTTGCAAGTCGTTGTCTGGACGCTTGGCTGATTTTTCGATATATACCCATCGTTCAATCGCTGCTTCCTTTTGTATAGAAATGTCAAGATACTTGATCCTTTTTAAGAACAAACTCACCTTGATAGTTTGCTCTAATTGCAACGTATCATTTGATTGATTGTAATCATTGCCTATGGATGCATTAATAGTAGCCACTCTATCTAGTAAGTTTATCATATCGTCAACCAATATATGACTAATAAGGAGTGTAAGAAGTACGTGTGTTTTCATATTCATGTACCTGATATTCCAATACTCAGTTAGCTCGTTTGCTAATTCATGCATTAAGGCGTTATTCAAACCAATCAGTACGCGCTTGACAAAACTAGACTAGTATGACGATAAGCTTTCATGTGTATGTGCCACTTGTATAAGATTTACATCTGATGTTGCCCAAAAATCGATTGGATAATCTTTTACAACTCTTTCAAGCGTCTTTATGGACTCCTTTACTTGATCTATACCAATACCGTGATTCTGAAGCATCGCCTTGACAGAGTTTAAATAAATAGCAGCCCGAAACGGCCAAGATAGTCTCCATGTCTTCCAGCATTCTTTGAGCAAATCTTCAGACTCTTCTGAAAGTAAATGGGATGGTCTAATGTTATAGGTTCTGTTATAGTCGATGCAGACATTCATCAGATAACGGAAATAATCCTTTGGATACTTGGGTATAAAGGTAAAGTGATTATCATGCTATGAGAGTATAAGCAACCTTTTATACATATAGTGCATGCTTACAAAATCGGATATGCTTTCATTGTCTGGTTGTAAGGAACCGAGTGATATATCTGGATACATTTGGATGATCTTATTCATTCTTTCAGCAAGTTGTTTTATTTCCACCTTTTGCCATTGCTCGTACGCTCCAGCAGTTTCAAAATCATCCTTCTTGACCCATGATTGATTTATATGTATACTATGGATAGCTTGCTTCAAGTCACGTAATAAAGCCTAATCTATTCATTTCAGCCCTTTTTTCCTTTTTCTTTTGCAAGTATAGATTGAGGCCCAATGTTTGGCTATATACCGTCTTTGTGCAGATGACAGCTAATTCACTCAGCTTGCTTTGATGCTCTTTTTCTTGTACTCTGAACAATTCCTTGATGTGATTGACCATTGGAAAGCTCTCGATGGAATTCATGTCAACTGCGCTTGTTCTCTTATTTTGAGTCATTTTGACAGACAGTTTCTCGAGTAGATCCTGTGTAACGACATGGGACGTCTCTTCCTGAACTGTTTGCACGATGATATCTACGATGACAGCGTGAAACTCCTTGATGTCGCATGTATGCATCAACATGTCTGCCAAGTCATTTATCGACTTGCACCTAGATTCGCTTAGTTTGTCCTTGAATGATTTACATACCGCACGAAATGCTGTGTTCAAGTATTCGGGTTTCGATATGTCACGTTCAGCATAAATAGCCTCTAGTTTATGATTCAAGCTTCTTATCACTTCTGGCTGTAATCTATCTTTTCTTCCAGCTTCTACCAGGGCCATATAAAACGAATGACGCTTCTTGCCTTTCACTTTTCTTTGTTCAAACCAGACAATAAAGGCACAACGCAGTGCATAATCATATACAAGAGCAGGGCTTATGGACCTATTGGACGCTCTTTTGTTGTTTGTGGCAGTTCCTCTTCGAATAGTCGAATGTGATATATTAGAAGTTGGGTAACCCATTTAGTAAAGAAAAAAGGAAAAAGAAAAGAAAGAAAAACTCGATCTACAGTTGTAAAATGCGCCCTATTTTTAACCTCCTGATTTCAAGGAACCTTTTGCACACGCACGTATAAAAATAGCGCAAGTCTAACCAATGTTATTTTTTTTAAAAAAAAAGGGTGGTTTACACTTGCCTTACAATGTTTGAATATTGTATTGAATATAAAAATATATAAAATATGATTAATATAAGCTTTCTTTGAAGGAGAAAGGGATTAGGGAACCTACGTGAATTTCATATTCTTTTTAAATTGAGGCCTTTTGCTTTCCTTTTTTGGACAGAGAGAAAATAGGGAATTTGTATCTTGACAGATTGAAAGAACTCTTGGACGAAAATATCTTTCTCCAGTCCACTTCGTTCCGAATGAACAACGTTGTATACTGATACCAATCCCAATCTGATGGAATTCAAGTGAGACTTTGAGCACTTGGATAAAGAGGCCAGGTATTCCACGACTAGCCCCGTGTCTTCAGACAAAGGGTCGGCTCCTTGCATCCAACATTCGTTGTATGCTTGAGTCGGATTTTTCCTGTTCTTTTGTTGTAACATCTGCATTACGGCTTCTGATAGACCCTGTTTTTGATGGTAATACCTGACAATCTCCATATGATCTGAGATATCAAAGCCGTACTGTTGCTCCTGTAAACTATTGGCTCGTCCAGTTGAAGTGGGATATTTAAGAATTAATACTTGCTTTCATATCACGAAGTCTTTCCAAAAGAGCGCAAATCAACTCCTGATGTAGGAAGTCGCAAGGAGCCTACTTTGGTAGAGACATACAACCCATGATCTACAGGACGTAAATCATTTATCTGACCTTCCACGCAAGCGATTTGCACAGATATAGACCTTGTGTTATATTTAGATTTCTTGGGAAGCACTACATGCACCAGAAAATACACCAGAAGTTAGACTAATGCTACGGACGCTACCTCTACACATCACCTATGATGCTACCCAACAAAGCTTTTCAACCATTTTGAATTGTTTATTTTCAAGAAGAAAGAAATGTTGTCAGGTGCTATCAACAAAGATACAAGAACGCGGGTAATTATAATGACATCACGTTTTATATCAGAGAGAAGTGAACTGGATAGCCTTAGGTTAGGTAGACACTTTGGTAATGTGAAGTTGTAAAGTGACGCCACGTGTAGTGCCTAGGAGAAGCGCCCGTAGCGCTAGCTTATTTTCTGATACAGGTAGTATTTACCTTTCAAATAATAAAACTCATCAGCTAGCTGTCTTCTTTTACAGTTAAAAAGGAGATACAGTGAAGGTAACGTATTGAAAGATTTGTTCAAGTATTCCTGAAATAATCAACAACAACGAATACAGCCTAGCCCGTCTTAAATAGTTTAGCTCAGTTAACTGATTCAACTAATGTATCCCATCTTTGCTTGATTCGCTTTTTGTATTACAAGACCATGTAAGAAAAAATTGTATATGTGTGATATGACACTTGTATCTGTTTATGGTCCATCAGACGACAAAAGGTGAATAATTTGGTTTATTTATATTACATCTGAAAAGAAAAAAAAAACCTATACCACTGACAAACTTTATACATTTTTTTTTTTTCTGTTGGAGAGAATCATAAAACAATACACTATGGTACAAAGACGGGGGTCTATCTTATATACATGATCCACAAGGTGACGTTTCTTTTTACAGTATGAATTTAATGACACTGTGTATCATCAGCATTGCCTTCTTGCATCGTTACTAGCCTTTCTACTTCTAATATAAATGTTAGATTGGATCTATGTTTAGTGCATGATCATACTTTGAATAAGATGTTTTCCATAAGTATATTTCTTTAAAGATGATAGGTGAGGTCTAATCTTTTCAATCAAAACTTTACGTTGTTTATCATTGACTACATCCAACATCCTTTGCACTACATAATTTGCATATTGATCCTTCATCATAATGACGAGTGGGCAAAGACTACAAGATGTTAGTCAAAAGCTAAGAGTCAGAAAGATATCTTACCCGTCTGGAGAAGCCTCGGTTATTTCGTCAATAAAGCTTTGCTTGTCTACTTCTGTTCCATATTCAAAGCACTTTTCAACAACGTTGCTTGCAAATTTGTGTTTGCTCAAAGAAAGAATACGACCTGATATCTTTTTCATAATTTTGGTCTTGTCTTGATCTTTTCCGCGTTCCAATATATGTTGAATGACATAGTTCCCATATTGATCTTGAATCAATGCATTTGTAAATCCGTGTAATTCCTTTAAAATAGACTTCTAATAATGTGTAAGTGAAGAGTAATAATAACTATAGGACTTACTGTTTGTTCCTCTGTACAATGTTCAAACATGCGTTGAATCACTCTGCAACCATAGGGATGAGTGGCAAGTTGATATACTTGTCCATGAAAGGCTTCAATGATAAACTGTATATGTTGAGCAGGTACTCGCTCAATAGCCTTTTGAATGACATGATTGCCATTTTGGTCCTTGATGCATTTCAATACACAACCATCCAACTCTTTCACAAGTGCAGCTTGTTGTTCTGTCAACACATATTCCAAAGCCTTCTGGACAACTCGACATCCATACATTTGTAATGATAGTGACAAGACGTGGCCCTCCATTTGCTTTGCAAGTATAGTCTTGTGAACTTGATTACCATGCTCAAAAAATTTTTGTAATACATAGTTTCCAAACACGTCTGTCATCAATTGTAAAGCATTGGGCAAAACCTCTTGAAACACCATTTCCTTTTCATCGCTGCTTGCAGTCTCTAGCTTTTGCTGAATAAATCTTGACCCATGCTGATCTCCACTGAATTCTACAATATGGCCAGCGAGATCCCTTAATTCATACTTCTTTTGCTTTGAGTTTCTAAATTCTTCCAAAAGTGGTGATCTCATGTTAAAAGCCATATCCTGGGCTGCTGCTGCCTTTGGGTAGTGGTTACGTTGTTGACGATTGGAGGATGAAGAAGACGAAGAGGAGGTATTAGAGCTATTAAATGTTCGTGCATTCGTTTGTTGCTGTTGCTGTAACAAAAGTTGTTGAGCCAATAATAGCTGTTGCTGTTGATGTTTAAGAAGCAACGTCTTTTGTTGCATCTCCATCAGACGAAGCTTTCTTTCTTGGCCCATGTCTTCTTTTGTCAATTGAAAAGGATCATATGAAACAGGAGAAGACAACGGCCCGTTATCCTGCAGCTTAAGGGAAGCCAATGATAAGGTGTCATCCTCATGCCAACTTTCACTGCGTTTTCCGTGACTGGCAGCTGGAAGAGGACTATTAGATAGTCCAAAAGAAGGCTTATAAGCAGGATATCCTTCTGAAGGGTGAAATTGACGCATAGGGTGCGTAGATCGCGTATCGCTGTTGTCAGTTAAGAAATTGGTCAAGTAGGCTTCATTCGTATTATCATAGCTGAAGCTAGCAGCACGATGCAGTGGTGGTATAGAACGTGCCCTTGCATGTGCAAAAGAAGGAGATAGTTGAAAGGCATTCATACGAGACATGGTATCCTTGGTTGCTAACTCTGGATTTGAATTCACATCATTAAAAAAATTACCATCTCCACTAGTGAGTAAACCTTGGTGCAAAGAGAAAAGAGAAGAGCTACGATGAAATTCCTATATAAAAAAACGGTATGAATACATTGATGTCACAAGATGATCACTTACAGGTTGACTAGGTGGTAGTAAATCAGTGGCACTATTGTTTATATTTGAATACATGGGATGCTTGACAGGATCCATAGGCTGAGATATGTCTATGTATTCTTATTGGTATATGGTTCACATGATTTATACACACACACTTTACCTTCGCCAGGATTATTCCATATCCAAGAGTGATCTAATCCTTGTCCAGAAGGTGTATCACGTGTATCATTTGATAATTCTTGAGAAGTGTTATCGTTACCATTACTATTGTCATGGAACAAAGTTGACCATTTACAATCAGAAGTAAGCTTTAATCAATGTTAATATCATGATAAAAAAGCACATTCTTTTCATTCTTTACCTGATTTCGAGGCTTTTGCTGTTGTATAGTTGGCCGTTTGGGAGACATTGAATTACTTGGCAACATTGCACTATAATTCCTTTCTTTTTTCAAAATTGCAAAATGACTATTACAATAAAACTAATTTACACAAAAAGTTGGAATCAAAGCTTAAATTATATACAAAAAAAAAAAAGAGAGAGAGAGAGAAAGAAAGAAAGATGTAGGACGGAAAATAAAGTCGCACCCAGTAATAATAATAAAAAAAAAACAGATGCCGCCACTATAAGACATCAACTATTCATTCTTTAAATACAACCAATCTTTCAACTTGTAGAAAAAAAAAAGAACCATTTTATTTAACTGGTGCTTTCACATTCATGACTCTTCCATGCCTACGCGCCCATTCAACACAGGCTTTATTTTGCTGATCACATAGAGTCAATAGAACGCGCCTTTGAACCAATTCTGCAACACAAGACCAGTCGTCAATCCAGTGACACTCCTTCATTTCAAACACAGACAGGTTTGGACAATATTTAACAAAGGCTTGAATGGTCCTGTTGGTGAGTTTATAACAGTTATTGACCGAGATTCGTTCCAATTTATTTCCTCTGTGTTTAGCAAGCATCACCAAGCATTCGTCCGTCATATCACATCCAGCTAAGCCTAGAACAGCCACTTTGGTATATTTTGCAATCAAAGAAATAGATTGGATCGATATCCTGTCTCTATCTCGCACTCTTCCCACGTTCAAGTGATGTAAGTTTCGACATTTTTCAGCAATGACAGAGATGGACGCATCCGATATTTGACCACAGGCTCGTAGATCCAAGTGTGATAGTCTTGGACAATGATGCGCAACAGATATGATAAAACTATCCGTGATCTTGTTGCATCCAGCCAATGATATGTAAGTAAGGGTTGAATAGACATTATTTTTCACAAACAAGTCGAGTGAAATGTCCGAAAGATGATCACAGATATAAAAGTCCAGCTTTTCTAATCGGTTGATACACGGTGCTATTTGTTGTAAGAGATCATTCAGAGATTTTTCCTTGATTTTACGTAATTGAATGGATCGAATCGCTTTATAATATTTTACATTGCTTCGAGTTACGGTGGATGTAAACTTTTTGAATGATTCATATTCTGATTTGCTATCTTCAAATACGATGTGCTTCCACAAGTATCGAGATGTACAATCATGCCAAAGTGAATTGACGAATAGGCATTGATAGATTTGTTTATATGTATTATTCATCGTCTTGTCTTCCATGATCCATGATAATATTTGACATATAATCTCTGGTACTTGTAAGGCTAAAGGTGTAGAGTTATTCTGTAGGGTATTCATTTTATGTAGAAAGAAAAAGAAAAAGAAAAAAAGAAAAAGAGACAGAGAACGAGCAGAAATACGGAAATTATTATTGTTATAAAAGAAAGGACTGACCCCAAGTTTGTTATTAAATTGCAAGTTAAATCTTTGGTCTAAACAATTGACGTTCTTCAAATCGAATTGGAACAATCATTAAATCTTTAATTCCTTGTATTTCTTCTTGTCTTAATCCACACTCATTTCTTATATATCCTTCAATACTTCCATATTTCTCTTTTACTAGACGAATCGTTTCTTTCATAGCAATGTATCTAACATGTGTGTTATAATTATTCTTGCATATATTTATCTCACTTACGGTGCTGATGTAACAATACGAACATCATCCACTGTTACGTTCAGATGAACTGCCTTCCTTTGTAATTCTTCTTCAGGTTCTAAATGTACATGAGTATCATTTCCTTTTCTTTTT
Source organism: Rhizopus sp. PT2906 (assembly GCA_025529335.1). Classification (NCBI taxonomy): domain Eukaryota; kingdom Fungi; phylum Mucoromycota; class Mucoromycetes; order Mucorales; family Rhizopodaceae; genus Rhizopus; species Rhizopus sp. PT2906. Next base: position 13,662 of record JAMYHX010000443.1, read on the forward strand.
TGTATGCATATCTTACCCCAATAACCAAGACTGCTCAGTCCATACTCATTGGCAATAATTTCATCATCCACCCCACATAAACCTAACAATAACATACAAAAGATACCCGTGCGATCTTTTCCTGCCGTGCAATGAACAATAATCGACTTGTTGGAGTGAATTGAGTGGTTTTGGAGCAAATGCAAAAATATTTTTCTATAATAAGGTGCTCCTTTTTCTAATATAACAGCGTATACTTTAGGAAATCCATAGGGGCCTTCAAAGTAGCCCTTCCATCGACTAGCCATTGCTGCTGGTGAATAATCTGCTTTGGTAAACATGGCCGATGGAACATGAGTGACGCCATGAATATCTCTGTTCAAGTGAGTAAGAGTTTCTCGTGTGTATTTATCTATCTTACGGCATATGTCCTTGCCTCTCAATTTCTGGCTCTGAGCGGAAATCAAAGACAGCAATGACATTGAGTCTTTTTAGAGTTTCTATTCCTTTAGGCGTGATACCTGCAAGACTGCAGAAAAAAAAAGGTCATTACAACTGATTTCATCCTAAATCACTACTCACTGTCCACATCTAAAGATGATTCTCTCTCGTATATATCCACTACCATCCTTAATTGGCCAACCACCGATGTCTCTGAAATTCATGACTCCTTCCACATCAATCCAACGAGGAATGACCACACTGACATGTTGACCCATAGCTACTGCTTTTCGGTAAGCATCCTTTTCGTGTTTATCAAAGTATTTCAAAACAATGGCGATCAAGTCATCATGGTGGTTCATAAATTGGTGATCAGTGTTGGGTAGCAACATGAGTGTGTGGTTTGAAATCTTGTTTGCAAACATGGCCGCGTGATATGCAGGCACAACCTATACGATCATTTTTCTGTTAGAATTCCATAATAGATTCAACGCTATGTTGTGTGACCTTATCGTCTATACTGTGAATAGTCAAAACAGACGTTGCTTTAGGCATATGTATGACTAATACAAAAAGATTAACTATTGTCACATCAAAGACACATTGTCCTACCGTGAGAGTTATCCCAAGCAGCATAAGCCTCATATGCTTCACGACTCACTTTGATATCGTTTAATGTTCCTTTCTGATAGACCTTCCACATAAAGTATCCCTATGATGGTATCTATCAGTTGCTATATATATCCATCTAGAGGTTCTACTCACGTTCTTTTCTAAGGATGCTTTATCTTGTTGTGAAATCAATGCATCATCTTTCATGAGAAAAGGCGCAGCGATATTAACAAAATGACTTAATGGTCTCTCACACGTATTTGCATACTTTAATCCACTAAGAGAACCTGTTCGATCGTATGTTCAATGACCCATATGTTTTTAAAATACATGACTACCTCTGCCAAAGCCAATGATAGCATAGATCTCATATCCTTGTGACTCAAAATGACTAGCCACATAATGGATATCATCAGCGTCTTTCTATATTTAATTTTAATACACACAGCACATATACATTTTTTTTTTTTTTTTTTTTTTTTTTACTTCTATGTGGTCATAACCAGGTTGACCGTCACTGTCTCCGTTACCACAAAAGTCAAAACGAAAAGAACTGTATGATAACTGTTTGGCCAAGCTTTCTTGATATAAATGGTTTTTATGTCCTTATAAAAGTAAATAACGCGCAGCTCTAGTGCACTGTTTATGTGTGTACCTTGTTCTCCATGAACAATTAGGACAAGTCTTTTCTCTCTAGATTTCTCTTGTAAAATTCCTACAATTTGTTCACCATTTCCATTTGTAATATGAACAGTCGTCATTTTAAAGAAATATAAAAAAAGAAAAAGTCATTACGAAAAGTATAAAGTCATTGTTTTGGTCACACCAATTTTTTGCACCACGACAAATTCCCCAGGCATGATGTCAGTTGATCCATAAATGAAGTCGTGCCTTTTTTTTTTTTGTCATTGAAACAAGGCAAAGAAATAATGCTCTTTTGTGTGTTCTATAATCTTTTTTATTATTCTACAAGTTATCTACAGAATCAAGTACGTCCAAAGTTAAAATACTATATTCAATAGCGTTATTATCTTTTATGCAAACACCACCTAGATTGTTTACCTTTTCACGGAACAAGAAATGACCTGGTCGCTTTGGATCTTCTTGTCCTTTCTCAATTATTTCTGCTTTTTCAGTCTCTGTTAAATCATCTTCTTTAGTCCATGCCTTGATCTTTTCCATAGTAATCAATCTTCGAGACCATTGTCCAAAGTTTTGCTCACTATTTGCCACCAATTTCATGCATGGATGCTGAGGAACATCCGTGTTGGAGTACTCATCTACGACAGTAGGTAACCAATAAACCAATCGTCCACCCACTGTAAGATGTCGAGCAGAAAATTTCAAAAGATCAACAAGGACTTCTGACATTTCATATGGCTTTGTAGGTGGATAATAATCATCCCTTGTATGCATTGGTATACCATCATACGTTCTCATTGCCAACTCTTTACCATCATTTCTTCCCAGTTTTTTGGCTCCTGCACGGACACCATAGGGAGGATCTGTCACGATGGCATCTATCCATTCCGTCGTTCTCCAAGGATTATGACAAATATCAAACACGAGTGTATCCAGTACTCGGCCCTGCAAGTTATACTGTTCCACGTTGGAGCGAATACCTTTCTCGCCCTTTCCTCTGATCTGTCTACCATCAATATCTGATCCCAACGTATAAGCTCCAAAATGAGCGCAGGTGAATAAAAAGCTGCCTGTTCCCACAAATGGATCGTACACAATCTTTCCTGGTGCGGCTAATGCTTGATTTGCCATGACAAGTGATAATTCGGCATCCATAGACGTCGTACCCAGGTATTTTCTCTTTTTTAAATTGTACTTGTTGACAAGGTCTCGACTACCAGTAGCAACCTAAGAAAAGACATTAGATCTTGTGTCATCGCATGTTTCGTCACACTTGCCAGTTTTCCCATATAAATGTAGTGAGGTTCAGTTTGAGTAGGCTTATTGGTATAAGCATTCTCGGTGCCATGATCAGCTAATACATGAAACTGAACGTCTGGATTTTTCATGTCAATGGGTCCTTCGAATCCAAGGTAGGAAAATGAATTGATGATCTTTAGTTGATCTTTGGCATTAATAGTTGAGCCAAAAGCCGATACCACAAACTTGAAAGAACAAGTCATGTATTCGTTCCAACGATCTGACGTCTTTTTGACTTGTGCATGAAGCTCTTCATAGGTGGATCCTTCACCCCAAAGTTCAAAAATGTGTCTAATATAAAGTATAAATGGTCATTCTCTTGTATAATTACTTTTTACTTGATCAGAATAGCTCGTTTAACAAGTTTTTGTGCGTCTTGTACCGAGTCCAGTTCAACTTTAAAGAAAGGATTCTACAATAGAATAAGCTTATAGTCTATATAATGATTTTCTTTTTTTACATTCAGTTTATAGTTGTCAGGTTCATATTTAATATCTACATTTTCAAGTTTTGCAAGTGCAAGTAATTCCGGTAATCGGAACTCCTCATGGAACTAAATCTTTTTCTTTAGAAAAAAAAAGAAACATATTAATGACTACAATATAAAAACTAACCTGGGCAAATTGTACAAGGAAACTAGGCATAATTTATTATACTTGAAAATCAAACAAGATTTTTTTTTTGGTATTTTCATAAAAAAAAAAAAAAAAAAGGGCGCGCCAACCAAAGCCACGAAAAACTCAGCATAGAATTATTGAATAAAGCAGACACTTTATTCCTTTTCTTCTGAAACTCAGTTACAATTCATTCAGGTCAGTTTGATTTTTTTTTTTTTTTTCGTAAGCTAAATTCAAGTCTTCAACCAACGCTTAAGCATTACCTCCAGTATCAGTTGTCCCCTTTATAAGCGTTTGAAATGTGTTTGCTACTTACTTTAACCAAACAAAGTCCATCCATCATTCGATTTCTCGGTGATTTCAAGCTGCTTTGAAATGAAAAGCGTTCGTCTACAACATATAGACTGCATGACTGACGACGTCTTGACCCATGTTAAAAAGTCTGATCTTTTGAGCTTCTGTAGCAGTAACAAAAGAAACAGATTTCAAAAAAAAAAGTTGATCACTTGACGTTTGTTTGCTAGTATTGATTTGAGCGTTGTTGTTTTACGGTTTTTGCTTGTCAATCCATCCGTAATAACTTTGGGCTGGCTCTTGACGTCCTCCCCTCTCGCACGTTGTTGTTATATAGAGCCACAAAAGAAAGCTCAATATCACAAAAAGCATGAATTTATCGCGACCCCATGAGAACTGGGCATGACGCGTTATATGTATGTGTTTTGTGGTAAGTCTCTTTGTATTGTTCATTCTTGGATTTATCTCAGCAATTGAAAGTGAATACAATACTGATGCTCTTCTCATTGAGTTGTGCGCATTTTCTAACTTTGCCCATACAAGTATAAAAGGGACATAAAACCGCTTTCAAAAAATGAATCATAGGAAGGTAACCATAAGCATGTATTGATTATCTTAAAAAGTAAGTAATGTCTCCAAAGTATATTAAGCATGTCTATTATTGTAAAATGCTTAATACATGCATTTAAATGTGTTACTTTAAAGAAAAGAACCCCAAAGATGAGCCATTATTATGTAAATCAAAAGAGCTCCCGCCTTTTATGTTTGGCTAAACTATCAAGAGTCGTACAAAATAGCTGAGCTGGAAAGTCTTTCGGCTATGCAATTTGGTTTATTCAGCAACATAGTTTGGAACAGCCGTAGGTGCGCGCAATAAACTTTTACGGTGCCGTGTTGCTAAAGGTATTCTGGCGTTTGAAATAAAGGCTATATTGCTGTACTTGTGTTGATCTGGAGTGTTTATAAGAATATCAGGAAAGACGGATTTACAATAAAAGGCGAATCAAGAAATGGCAATAAAAGTTTGTCCTCACACAAAGGGTATACAAAGCCCTTCAGCCATATAACCAATAAATTACACTAGTCTGTCTGATGGACTGTATTTTGTCGTTTGAAAGACTTTCCGTTACCGTAAAGAATCCGAATGACAGTTTTTTTCGATGCGAAAGTTCCTTAACGGAAAGAACGACTGGGGAACATTGGACAATTAGAAACTCAGCTCTAATCAGAGACTTTAATGATTTTGAGCTAGTTTGTGATAAAACAGATAAATAGAATTGTGCAAGCTATAGAACATCATGAATCATACACATTCAATCCTCGAGTGAAGCCTTTTGATGTAATTGTTTCGTTACTCAAATGTACAACCTGCTACACAACATGATAGTAACCTGGGAAGCTTTTCCTTTATAAAGAAGTGCCGATGGTTCGTAACAAGGATGATAAGGTTATTTAGATAGGAGGTATAATAGCTATGGTATATAAATGTATGTAAAAGTAATTGATCATTGCTTAGATACTCACACTTCAAACGGGTGATGGTTATTTTTAGAAATGATTCCACTGATAGTGTCCAATATAGATATAGAAATGATTTAATTAAGGAAATGAGAATCACTTATAGAATGAACCCATTGAAGAAGAGTTTAGAATAATGATTACTACAAGATGATGTCAAACTGATTATGTGATACATTATATTTTATTATTAGTAAAAAAAAAAGACAAAGAATGTTTATTGTTGTTAAATGTACAAAAAGGGGGAGAAAGCTCTTATGAAATTAATATACAATGTACCATAATAAAATAATAACAAATAGAATAAATAAAAATATACAAATTATTCGGAAACAGTAGGTAAAGGGACTGGTGGTGGTTTTGTTCGAGGAGGAGGTAACTGTGGTGGGATAATCATTGTTTCCCAATCGGGTATGTCAGCCATAGACCTTCTGGAGTAATGAGAAGAAGGACGCGTCTTTGGATAAGATTGAGGTATGAGTATCTTGTAATCATCTGTCAATTTAATGGAAGATAGTATCGAGTGTGTCAATAAACCATTATATCCAATCTTGATACATGCAACTGTCTTTTTCATGAGTTCTAACCACTGTTTCATTTGATTGACTGAATCACACCGGATATACCATTTAAAGTGTGGTTTCCTTAGTTCAATAACATATCCCTTTTTAAATTCTTCCGTGACAAAAACAAACGTGTCTGCTGTCAACACAAAATGATCTTTTGCCGGACTAGTCGGTTTTGTTGATTTGAACACATAGACAATTCTATCCACCAACACAAAATATCTCTTCTTCCATGATTTTGTAAACGTAAATGTAGGGGTTTCATATTTATACATCCAATCTGAACAAATGGAATGCTCAAGTGCATATCGAACAGATATACACCATGGATCAATCGCTATAGCATTCTCTTCTCTCTTTGATTGTATTTTGCTGAGAATTTTACTTTTTATAGAATAGTTATTACTGCTACTATGGTGACTATGATGACTGCTACTAGTGCTATGCCTTGGGCCTATGACAATGTTTATTGTTATTAATGTTCCTGTTGAATTAATTCCCCGATAATCCCGAAACTAAACTTACAATAATCATCTTCTGATAGACTAGTCGTACTCAGGCGTTGTGTTGAATTACTCGTTGATGTCACTGTTGTAGCTGTAGATGCAACTGAGTACCTAAATAGGTCTTTCAGCTGATTATTATATGTTGGTGGTTCCATCATATTATTATTATTATTATTATTATTATTATTATGAATGGTTGCCACGGTAGTATGTATTATGTTTGGTTCTTGTGCTTGATGATTTATAAAAGATGAAAGATGCATAAGAAAAAGAAAAAAGTACGAAAAAGAAGAAAGAAAAAAGAAAAGGTTTATTTAACCTTAATCAGACAGTAAATTAAGTCATTTTGTCACAGTCTGGGATCTGATGATGAAATTGTAACCATGGTTTTTTTTTTAATAAGGTTTCGGAGACCCTATACCTTTCCGTACCATTCCTTTTGCCCAAAAAAATCTTTTTAGAAAGAGATTCCGCTTTTAGTGTGTCTAGCTGAGAATGGCTTGGTTTCCCTTTGGTCACGGCATGAGCTTACAAAAAATGAGTGCGATTTTCACGCTAAGGTGTAGTCATGAATATACTTTACTATGTATTACACGAAAGAGTTCAGTTCACCGAAGCAAAGGAATTCGTCACCCATAAATGGATTCAGTTTTTTTTTTTATTCTGATGAGGGTGTCATTCAATACCACTTTTAGCTTTGTTTATAGAAACAATAAAAGGCGACTCATTAAAACCAAATGAGGTCCAACAAGGTCACTCAATATTTGAGGCAACCGTTTTTAAGTGTTGTTGCTTACATAAACACTTGAAATCATGTGCAGCCTATTCCTGAAAAGTTTAAAATTTCCTGTTGTGGCTTGGTTTTCCCTTTTATGCTGAATCTCCAATTTTGGTCATGTTCTTAGGTGCACGAGACTACACTTGGAATAGTAAGCTTGTGGGTACCTTGTTCCTATTAAAGCCAACGCGTTTCCTTATTTTTATAGTCTCTACGTAGGGGAGCTCTTGTCATAAAAGTCAGAATTGGGTTTTCCATGATAAACGAGTTGAGGGGAATGCGTACTATTTGTGCAGACTTTGAGTGTCTTTATGAAGTATATATAAAGTGAGCAAACGCTCTTTGCTAAAGACTTTGTCACAAGTAGATTCAAATCTTTGTCGTATTGAGCGTTCTTTTTTGTGTAAAGAGCAAAAACAGGACGGAGTGTCGATGCGTGTGATAGACTAATAAACGTCGCTTTTTGAGAAATCGGCTACATCATAGTTAGCTTCAAGAATACGCGACTTAGAAACTATAAGAGACATACGACGTGTAATAGAAGATTATTTTTATTTTGATCTTTTGATGGGAGCAAGATTCCTTTCAAAATCATTTAGCACGTTTGGGTCATTCAAAAGTTGATGTCTGGTGAAAAAAAGTGATACTCGTTCTTTGCTGGAATATTATCAACTATTATTCCTTGCAGGTTCTTGTTCGTTCTATTAAATGTTACACTATTAGACTTCTACACTTGATCAAAAGCGCATTTACTTACCCAACAAAGTTTAAAAGGTCATCCTTATCCGTGGTCAGACTAGCAACAAGATACACCTTTTCTGTTGCAGAGATGTACGCAAGTAGATCTAATGAAAGAGTTATTCAGGTATACTTTGTTCGTTATGACAACCTACCCTTCATATCATCCACAACGTGTGCAGAGTCTTCCATTCGTTCGTAGAACCCTCTATCTCTTGTGGCAATTGAACCAAATGTTCAGACGCAAGGTGAAACAAATACCTTTTCAACCAAAGATCGTTCAAATAATCTATCAACCATTCGTTGCATCAATCTTGTTCTGACATTTCTGTCCTTGTTTACTATAAATTTCCTGCAATACACTACTATTTTGTGGCCATCTTCCTTCAAATACTTTATGCGCTCCTGATGGCAAGGCAAGACATAAGCAATGCTCTTGGCCACATTGTCTATAAATAGCTTTAGTAAAAGTACACTATGCACAAACCTATCTCACTATATGCCTCTGTATTCGTGCTTTAATGTGTACAAAATACACTCTGGAACTTTGATCTCTCTTACAGACCTAACATTGTGATCCGCGCACCAAAGAATGAATGCTATTTCGTCTCTTTTTTCAAATGTCCTATTGTACGGAGTTAAAGAGTTCATCATACGTCTCACTGTCACTGTTCTGCGTTTGTACATGTCATCACTGTGTGGATTTTCGGCCAAGAATACCTCGTTTAAGAATCTTTCAACCATTTTGCTAGAGGCTATGTAACGTCTAGTTGGTAAATGTATTTATTTTGAGAGTATCTAATATATACCAAGGTTTGTTTTTGTTAGTTGATTTTGGACTTCGTTATCGCCAGCTTTGAGAACAGTGTATCTCTGATACTTGTATGGATTCAAAAGGATACGATGAGGTGGTACTATAACGGGCACTTTTGGATTGTTTATATAGCAAACATCCATATCTTTAAGCTATTGAATTCTTTTGACACGTTGTTTTACATTTTCTTGGTTATATTCTTTGCAGAAAAGTATGCACAAGGCTCTTTCTTTGGTGATGTTTAGTGTATCAGCCGTTACTTAAAAGAAAGGTGAATAACGATTGAGTAAAACGTGGATACATATATATCAATGAGAATAAAGGGCAAGAGTCTTTGTTAGTTGAAATAAAGAAAAGTATATCATTTATGCTTCCTTAAATGGGCGATGCCATTATTTAAAAAGAGTAAATGGCTCTTTATATGAATTAAAAAGTATATATGCTCTGCTAAACACATCAATACGCCGTGTAAAAACCAAAGCAAGATGAGATTTTACAAGATACTGTGTGACAAGTATCTGTATGATTATGCTATGAACAAGTGAGTATTTATCAACCAGATAAAGACACAAAGTCAACAACAATGCTTCTACAAAGGAAGAGTATAATAAAAGAAAGCAGAGGTATACACACAAAGTATTCCAAGAATCTCTTCATCCTTTGGTTAAGAGTGACCATAAAGGAGAAGCAACTAATACAGATATGGTTAAGAGATTTCCTAATGTATTTGTAAAAGATAAAAAAAGGGCCCACTTACATTGTTCATTGTTTGGCACAATTGTAAAAATAAGCTTTTTTGAGATATCCTAGTTACACAGAGAAAACCTCCTGTGGCTTGGCTTTTCTTCTTATGCTGACTTCTTGCTTTTTGTATTTTTTTTTTTTTCTTTAACCATGTCATCCCTGAAGCAGCAGTTAAAGCAGATCGGTACACTTGATCTACGCAATGTGACCGAGGCATCAAGAAAGACAAGGCCATCATTCTTGTTTACACCTCGTGAAGCAGCTGATCAGGATCTGGAAACAATATATTCCATTGCTTACAATGGTATTATGGAATTAGTCATTCTCGACGACAAGTTTGTTCCCTTTGAGAAGACTCTCTTTTCTGAAAAAATGAAATCAGTTGATAGAATTCTTCAAGTAAGTATTAGCTTTATTTGCTATAGATCTTGTAGAATAACGTTGTAATTAGACAAGAGAAGAAAATGACAAGCTTGATGCAAGCATCAATGCCTTTTTATGTCAACTTTCACCTTATTTCCTCTTGAAACCTTCTGGAAAAGTATTAGAATACCTTATTCGTCGCTTCCGTATCGAGGATTTCAACATTGAATCAGTTCTCAAGTGTATTTTGCCTTATCATGAAACAAAATCATTTGTCAAGATGATTTCTATCTTAAATATTCCGTAAGTCTATAGCGGCGGACGCATAATGAAAAAGTGTACTGATCCTTTATAGTGCAAAATCACCATGGGAGTTTTTATTACCCATCAAGAAAAGCTTGCTTCCTTTGGAACGCTCTATTTTGGTAAAGAAGATGATCAAGAATAGATACATCTTTGACTTTATTTGCAACATGGTCACGAAAGCTCTAGTTCCCTTCTCGACTTTGTATTCATTCTACACAGCCATCATGACAGAATTCATCAAACAGATTCCAGCTACCAGCGTCGATGCTGTCACTGCTCTCACTCCTCATGTCATTGATGGTCTTCACGCAAAGCATCAGCCAGAGTTACAGATTGCAAGTTACATGATCCTCTCTCAGCTATCTTCAAAAACCACCTTCAGTACTGAAGGGTCTCGTGCTCTTGCTGAAGCCATGGTGAAGAATTATAAAAAGAGCTGCTACACCTATTGTTTATTGACCCTTGTGCATATCTGTCAAACACAAGAAGCATTCGTGTCTATCTCACAAAAGGCAGCCAAGCATATCATTGGAAGCTCCAGATTTGACAATGCTATCCTACAAATTGCAGATAAATACGCCACCGAGCGATTCTTTGAAATATTTTTACCAGCCATTTGTCAATACGCCAAAAACTTGGAAATCCTAGATACTCTTGTCACCAAAGGTTATTTATCTTCCGACAACATCAAGCTTCTGTGTAATATCATCATGGATGGACATCTCTCGATTGCCACCAAGGGTTCAGAGCAAGAAAGAAGCGAATATATTGCAAAGTTCCAACCTCTTTTGGCAATGATCTCTCAGAGATATATTGAAGAACTTGATTCAGTTTTGGATACTCGATTGTCCAAGGTCAAAGACGATGCTACACTTGCAGCCAATCTTTATGAATTCACCTCTGCTGCTTTCAAAGGTACAAGACATGAAGTCATTCCTGAGGCCAACACGACGCTCTACCTTTGCTTGAACAGCCCTTCACCCACGAATCGCATTTTGGCTATTAAAAAACTTATCTCCATCATTGACGATTCCTCTAATCCTTTAGCACAAAGCTCTGACATGTTTGAAGATGCATTCTCTAGCTGCCTGGGTAACTTTGGTCCTCTTTTGAAGTTTGTTATTGAAGAAGCACCTCATCACCTCTTGAATTATGTCCCTGCCGACAAGATTATTTCTGCTTTAAACGACCTTTTAAAAGAACGCAACGCGACAAACACCAAAGACACCGTTGCTATCATCAAGTTCTTGTTGACGGATTTTATCAGCAAATACCCCAAACAGGATGGAAAGGTCGCTTGTATTTTGAACAGATTCATTTTTACCGCTTCTGCCAAGAATCTTTCTGCTTTATTAAAGCAAGTTGAAGGTGTTCAATTGCAAACTGATCTTATTGTGGCTACAATGATTGAGCATTTCAAATCCGCTTCGAAATCTGATGATATGTTTGATGTACCAGTCAAGTTTATTAAGCTTCAAGCAGATGTGATCAAACAAGGTCAAAACTCGGCTTATTTAGAATTCTGGGTTAGCTTGGTCGAAAGCTCTCTGAAGGCAGATAGAATCATTGCTCTCTTGGTTCTTGGATTAGCTGTTACGATTGTATCTGGTAAAAAACAATATGCTACATACAGCCAAGTGTTGGATGCTATTTCAACATCGATTGTGCAAAAGCAAAACCACTTGTTCTATACTACGCAGATGTCAAATGAACTATCTGCTGAGTCATCAAGCTTACCTTCCAAGGAATTTATCAAGCAATTGAAAAATGTAGATGACACCACAGCTTCAACTCTGATGCAGCTCGCTCAGTTTGTGCTGAAAAACCTCGTCAGTTCTCTTATTAGATTCGAAGAGAACATTGACTGGACAAATGCCCATAATGAATACGCATGTATTGTTAAGAAGTTGTTCACCCTCTTCCTTGAAGGACCCACCGTGTCTTCATTCGAATCCATGGTTACTTTGCTTATTGACAAGCAGCTCAAGAATGATGCTCTACGATTCTTTACTGCTATCTGGGCTGATTCCCGCCATTCGACTGTCGTTCGAGCTCGTACTCTCCAAATAATGGCAGGCTATCTGCAGGTTTACATTGATGCTCCTAAGAAATTAGATTTCCAGCATTTGGTTCCTGCTTTATTCCCTAACCTTGCTGATACAAATACCTCTGTTCGCACACAAGCCTTGCGTTGTTTGGAGCATATCAGACTTGGCTATAGATCACAAGGCCTGCCTTACGGTTCAAAAGTATATGACACTACATTAGAAGGCGAGTCATCTCAAACTGTCAAACGCAACTCAGTCAAAGCCTCCATTCTTCCTGCAGATGCTATATACAATCAAGGCGCTGACATTGCTTCACTTACTTCTAACGAAGCTGCTCATCTTGTTGATTTCTTATGGTACAGAAACGATGAAATAAGCAAAGACCCTACCTACATTACTCGCGTGTTCAAAGAATACCTTGCCTTTTGTGAAGCCTCTAACAAGACGTACAAGACGAGAAAGACACATACACTTACTTTCCTTATTCGACATGTCATTCAGGCTCCTTTGATACAACTTAAAATAGACATGCTCAAGATGTTGGATAGTATCGATAGTCCACTGAAACTCCAACTTCTTTATCCCTTGTTGGAAAAAACACTCGATCAACCACGTACAGCAGAAAGCACTGCTCTCGTGTCATATCTTATCCGCACGTACTTACCATGCAATGCTCCAGAGCTTGGTGCTAGAAATGACAAGACATTATCTCTCTTCTTACGCTTACTAGCAAACAAGGACAAATTGGACGGTGAAGATGAAGAAGGCTGGCAGGTATCTACTCGCCGCTATGCTTTAGAACAAATCACTCCCGAATTTTTCGCTGCCATGAGCAACGAAGCCCGTGAAGTGATCTTTTCTGCTCTGATCGACATTGCCACCAATGGTGTTCAAAATGATATTCGTGCCTCCAAGAATGTGTTGGCAAACATTGAAGTTCCTGCCAAGATGTTTGATGGTATGCTCATGGCTGCTGCTAGACATCTCTTGGGCGCTCCTGTCGCTGTAGGTGCACAATCTACCTCAAAGCGTGCTAGAACCAAGCCTACAAAGGCCCCCGTCGTCGTGGATCTTTATGAACTTGTCACCTTGCTTGAACTTATTGAATCCAAGACCATTGCCGAAGATGAAACTCTTGTGAAATCATTATTTGAAGTTTTGACTGCCATGGTCAATGCAGACCTCCGTGATTCTCCTGTATCTTTGGAATACATTAACCAGTTACTCATGGCTGCTCTCACTCACATCATTCATCATGCTGAAGAACGAGGCATCAAGGTCGAGGAATCAGCCCTTCGAGTGGACGTTGTTGTACAATGCATCCGTATCACCGGCAATCCACAGACACATAATCAAGCACTATTACTGATGGCCAATATTGCCTCCATGTACCCTGAATGCGTCTTACACAACATTATGCCTCTCTTTACTTTTATGGGCGCCAATGTTTTACGACAAGACGACAACTACAGTTTCCAAGTCATTCAGCAAACCATGGAAAAGATTCTGCCACCACTTGTAGTCTCTAGCAGAAAGAGCAATAATGACGATGAAGCCGCTCTTGTTTTGGAAGTTAGACCCATCATCAAGGTGTTTGTTGATGCCTTGTTCCATATTCCTAAACATAGACGTCTTCGATTGTTTACTATCTTGATCCATACCTTGGGTGAAGACGAATTCTTGTTTGCCATTATCTCATTGCTCTTGGAGAAGTTTACAGAAAGACTTGCCAAGGGTGCCCGCAATGATGCTGAATCGCTTACTGAATTCAGTCTAGTTATCTGCCAACAGTTTGTTCCCAAGACTCAGATGAAGGCCATCTTGTCTCTTCTAAACGGGCTACTCGCTCTTCCCAATGAAAAGCCTGAAGATGATACTATGACAGAGGATACCCATTTGTTCAACCTGGCCGAACACAACAACAAGCAGCTTCGTCAGTACAAGCTTGCTACTCTTAACTTCATTGCACAGCTATTGTCTTCCAAGGGTTATTTGAACAAGATCATGGCTCAAACCAACGCTTCTGAAGACTTTGTTCAATCGATGCAGCCCTTCTATCTGGACTGCATTACAGCCATTTTGAAGATCGTTACTTACTTTACCGAGTACCGTGACGCATATACTGTATCTGAAGGCGCTAACCCCAGTGTGTCTAAATTCTGGAGAGGTATTCTCAAGGTGGTCTATGACGTCTTGGATAAAGTCAATGCTCTTCTCTCTCTGGATGTCTTTGTCAATGTGATCAAGGAATTATCTAATCACGCTGACAGTTCTATTCGTCGCAAGGCCATGAACATTTTCAATGAAAAGATCAATTCATTTGAAGGACATGCTCCCGAAGGCTATGAAGATACCCTTGTTGGCATGGTGGACACCTTTACCGATATTATCCAAAAGGAGTCCACAAGTATGGCAGGTGAAGAAGACCGTGCTGTCAACAAGCAATCCGCTTTACTCTGTATTGCCTCTCTTGCAAAGATCTTGGGAACTCTGTATCCTGGTCAATTCGCTTCTGCCATTCCTGTCATCATTGGTCCCGACAGTCTTCAATCTTCCAATGCACAATTGCAGATTTCTAGTCTTGTATGCTTAACTGTCATTTGTCAAGAAGTTGGACCACGAGCCGTTCCTCATCTGCCCAAGTTCATGCCTATTGTTATCAACTTACTGGACATTACAGTCAAGGCCGAGAATCCAAACAACCTTCTTCAGCTTAGTGTTGTGGGTGCACTTGAAACCGTTGTTCAAGTGTTGCCGCACTTTATTAGTCCTTATATCTCCAAGCTACTCAATGGACTGCTTCATCCTTCCATCTATACCTTTGACGCAGCACACACTCAGAGAGCTGCGATTGAAGCCAAGAGTAAGAGCGTGTTATCACTATTGGCTACGAACGTACCACCTCGTGTCTTGTTGAATCCTCTATTTGATTACTTTGGAACGGTTGTAAAGAACGGCAAGAATGCTACTTTGACATTATGCACCATGGTATCTCAAGCGATCCGTACCATGTCTCGTGACGTGATGACCTCGCATTACAAGCAGTTATTCAAGTTTTTCCTTGTTGCATTTGACATTCGACGAACGACCGAGTTCTCTGATGCTGATGCTGATGAAGTGGAAGATTCTATCATCACTGCATTCCTCGATCTTGTCATGAAGCTGAACGAAACATTATTCAAGCCATTGTTCCTCAAGGTCGTTGACTGGGCAACGAACGAGCTGTCAGATGAACAAACATCAAAGCGAGTCTTGTTCTTTTACAAGTTAACGGATGCTCTTTTGGAGAAACTAAAGTCTATCTTTACTCCTTACTTTGGCTACTTGATTGATGATGTTATCATGCGATTGGAAAGCTACAAGAGCGAAGAACAAGAAGTGGATACTCTCTGGAATTATATCATGTCTGCACTCAACAAGTCATTCTTGTATGACAACGATAATTTGTGGAGTGCTGCCAAGTTTGAAAAGATTATGGATCCTGTTGTTGACCAACTGCTAATTGTTACCAAGGGTACAAATGCTGACTACTTGAGTCGCATGAAAGCATATGTCGTTCCTTGTATCGGTCAGATGGCTGTCACGGTCTCTAATGACTCACTATGGAAACCACTTAATCATAAGGTTCTGTTAAAGACCAGAGAAGACGATCCTGAAATCAGATTAGCTGCCCTATTATGTATTCAAGAATTTTACAACCGTCTTGGTGAAGAATGGTTATTATTCTTGGCTGAAAGTATATCCTTCCTTGCTGAACTCATGGAAGATGATGACATCCGTGTTGAAAAATTGGTACAACAGACCAATTCTATTATCGAATCGCATCTGGGTGAAAGCTTAGACAAATTCTTCAACTAAATAAATATCTTTTTGCGTTTGCACCCACCCAACGTCTGTGTAGTTTCCAAATTTAGAATATTTTTATTATTATTTCTCAAACATGTTAAGCCAGGTGAGCTTCTAAGCCTAATTGTCTTTCCGCATCAAGTCTCTGCGCATCAGGGTTCCATTTGATGGCGACTTGGACAAGTATATCCATCAGATCATCCTGTGCCTTCATTGCTTCGAGCTGTTCCTCTGATTTACAAAGCAACATACCGGCAAAGGCCAATGAATTGAGAGAGAATTCATAATCCTTGTTATCATGTGAAATGGCTACTTTTTCCTTTTCACGAGGAATAAGCATCATGAATTCCTCTGTCATCAAGAAGTTGTAAGAAGCATTCATCGGTTGAGCATTTTCACGTAATTGTTGAAACATGGCATCCAAAAGACCAAAGAACATTTGGCTCAAGTAATCCGTCAAGTCCTCTCTTTTGGTTGCAGCACGGATGATGTTTGTATCAAGCTGCATAATCACATGAACAAAAGGTAATTTGTCCATAGCATAAATTTGTCCTGCACATAATATGTAAGGATACTTTTTTTCTTTAACAAAACACCCACTTACCCACACGTCGATCATGAATTTGATCATATAACTTTTTAATAGGTGGCTGAACACCATTGTTTCCATTCAAAGGAACCAGTTGGATATGCTTATGTGCTTGACTATAAATGATTGTTAGATTATTCTTTAAAAAAGATAAGCGTACCTTGCACCAGAGTTCTCTCCACAGTTATAAAAGGCAAGTAATGGAGAGCCAAATTCTTGTAATATCTTATACGTTTCATACAGGTCATTGGGAAAGAGTGGTTCTTTTTGACTCTTTTGTTCTATAATGTATTATTTAAGCAATAGTTCAATAGAATTCAAACTATATACCTTTTGTTACTAGCAACAAGTGATTAGGAATGATAGCAAATTTATTCAATAGAATCAAGTGCTCATCCAGTTCTTTTACAACTAAATCAGGATTGGGATTCAAGAATGGGTTTACTTTTTCTTGTGATTTGTCTTCATTGGTAGGCTTTTTAGCAAGAGCAGGTGCACAAGTGATTTCAAACTAGGTCCAATGAATAAGCAACAGTGTTTACTCTTTTTTATTTCTTTTTACTTTTATTCCACCACTCTCTTTCTCAGTCTGTATCGCGTCAATAGAAAAGAGTGCCTTCTTTTCTTTAGCGGCTGTAAACTTTTCGTCAACGAGTTTTGCAAATTGAGTCATGAGACACGCACAAATTCAAGAACTTTTGTGTTGACAATGACGTTTTGAAGGAATCACTCTAAATACCCGAAAAAAGGGTATCCGAGGTCCGCTCACCATACGGAAAGTGAAATTGAGGGCGAAACTTTTGATGCCAACATGTTATGAGGGCCCTCTCAGTTGGACTATTAAAGGCCCTTTTACCGCATAAAAATGATCTTTATTATTTATTTTTTTAAATTAGTATCTAATGGTCATTTGAGTAAAGATTGAATCTATATTTAAAAAGTTAGAAACAAAAGATGAGTACTAAATATAAGCAATTACTTTTTCACTAAGCCATCAATCTTATCAGAGGTGTATCCAGCATTGATAATATCTCGAGCTTCTTGAACCTTTCCAAACACATTAAATAATACAAGACCAACAATCTTCTTGTCACGAACATAAAAGACGAGTCCCTTGCCAAACTAGAATGTATTTAGAATTGTAGAACGATTATGGATTCAAACTTTACCTTTTCATCCTGGAATGGGTTCTTTGCCTTAACAGCTTCAGAAACAGATTGACTAGTTGACACTTCTTGTTGTTCTTCACCAGGAGCAGCACGAGGGCTATCAACTTCAGTACCTGCAGAGGCAACGGGTGTATCTTTGGCTGTAGCCTTTGCCCAGATGCTCACAGTTGATAACTGAGAGTCTGTCAATCCAACGGCTTCGTAACCTAATGTGAGGGTGATGTCAATCATTGTATTCTTATCATTAAACTTGAATTACCAATTTCAGGTCCTAAATCAGACCAAAACATAGATTGATGCTTGTAGGCACGAGAAGCACCTACCATGTTTTCACCAGCATGACGTCCACTCAAGACAGCGCTATGACAAACAGTCAATATACACACAAGAGATGCAAATAAGATCTTACTGGTCATGATGTTCAATACGACGACGTCCCAATTGTACATCATGGAAAGAGACCATATCTCCAGCAGCATAAACATCTCGACGGGCTTCTAATTCGGCATTAACAACAACACCAGATCTCTTTTCATCAATCTCTAATCCTGCGTCTCTCGCCAAATCAACACGAGGTTCAATGCCAATGGCAACAACGACATGATCAACAGTAAGGGATTCACCGCTTTCTAATTCAACAGTGGTTTTTCCAGATTCTTTATCAGTAGAAACTGATTTCACAGCAGATCTTTCCTTGACCTCTACGCCCACTATAACAAGATTAAATGGGGGATGTATGAATTGCATTTCACTTACATTTGCGGACACGACTAGTTGTCCACTTTGTGAGATAACTAGGAAAGACATTGGCCATATTTCCATCTATTAATGAATGAATAAAAAATAATGTATTGAACGCATTTCATCTCTTTTACCTTCAGGGAAGATTTGGGTGACTTTGATGTTTTCTTTTTGGGCTAAAATGATCTAAGTATAAATCTAGATACATGCACATATTACATACCACGGTGAGCAAGGGCAACAGCAAGTTCAGATCCTAAAAAGCCACCACCAACAACAGCAATATGAGCACCATTCTTGGCGAGTTGTTCCAATTTCTTAAAGTCCTCGATGCTACGGAAGGTAGTGACGTTCTTGTCGTTCTTATCTTGCATTGGTAATCTCTTGGGTTCTCCTCCAGTAGCAAGCAAGACCTTGATAGACATTAGTTTGAACCGAATTGATGTTTTTGAAAGTGGTTTACCTTGTTGTAGTAAATGACACTGCCATCATCCAATGTGACAGTATGGTCCTCCACGTTGAGCTTTGTAGCACGCTTGTTAAGTAAGAGTTTGATCTTTGAGCTTTCTAAATCTGAACCTGAAGCATCTTGAATAATTTCATATTCTGATACATCCTGATATATCGCGCTTTTACGAGGAGTTAAGACAATAGTCTATAATCTATATACATATATATATATTACCTTCGTTCGGTTCCTTGCCACTATTGTAAAATACAAGTTAGTCTTCATTTATCATGTCGACATAATGTTCAGTCTTACATCTTTAAATCGCAAAGTTTCTCCAACCTTGGGATCTTCAGAGAACCAGAATTCCTTGGACAATGGAGGTCTAATTTCTTTTTGATTAGCATTATGCTCAATAATTACAAGACATGCGGGTTGAAACTCACCTCATATAAGGAGCATAACCTTCTTCGCCAATGATGATGACCTAATTGGGCAAACAGTTGAATATACACATAAAATGCCACTTTCTATAGTTACATTAGCATTAGGATCTTTTTCCTTGATTGCTTGTGCAGCTGCAAAAGAAGCTGTTCCTGCACCGATAAGAACATAAGGTTTTTGAATCACCTTGACTGGTTCCTCAACAGCAGCAGGCTTTTCTTCTTCTACAGGTACAGGAGCAAGGTGCTCAGTCAAGTTTTTTCTTTTAGAAGGAGGAGGAGGAGAAGTCAACTTGAACAGAATGGGGCCAAACACGAGAAGAGAACCAATAGCCCAGGGAACATTACTACTTTCTTTGACAGGACCGCCAGTAGCTGTAGAATACAAACGAGCTCTGTTGGTGTATCTAAGGCTATTCAAGGTGACTCTTCTCTGCATAAAGCGTGCAGAGTGACAAGTGCTCTTTAGGAAATTCATTAAGGGCGTTAAGGGAATCTTTTCAAGGGCAAAGAAGACTTTAGTAAATTTTACAGCGGTTGTTGAACTTTTTACTGGCGATGGAGTCAGCCAATCGTTTGTCGCGAGTGTATCAATGAACACACGCGCTGATTGACAAGTATGTTTTTATTCGAACTTTGTCTTGTCTCTAAAAAATGGATTATTTTATCAAATTAAACAAGACTACTTCTTACCAGAATGTATAAGTCAGTTCATTCATTAAAAGAATCATATTGAAAACATCGAAGTATATATACATGCACTAAGAAATCATTTTGAGTACCCATTTATCCACTGCTTTCGTCATTAATTTCGCGCTTGCTTTTACAGATAAACAAAAATATCTCTTGGTAGTGAAGGTACAGAAAGAAGTCTTTTTTGTAATCCCAAAGTAGTCATATTAAAGAACAAAAAGTGCGGGAGTAACAGAATAAAGTTTTTATTAGGCAAGCAATAGTTTGATTTCCAAAGAGAGAGAGAGAGAGAGAGTTTTGAATAAATAGATATTTCTTTTTTCCACAAGTCCGTAAGGTCACATTATCACTAGCTTTCAAACCCAAGATGACTAGAAACATAGACTGCATTCCAGAAGACTACACGGTGTAAACCCTCCATGAATAAAAAGTGCTTAAGAATCACTCTCAGAAAACAACCATGAGAAAACTCAGGAAAGGAGACATTGGAACATAGCAACGTTGATACGTTGAACATCCGGACAACGGGACATCGGATCAATGGAATATTGGAATATTGGAGCATTGGAACATCAGAATATTGAAAGCATCGAACTCAGTAGTAGGGAGGGTTTACGGGTCTTTCATCAGCTGTAGATGCAGAGCCATAACAATAGGAACATCTCGGAGTGATCCAGCGTAGAGAAGCAGTGACCTATATGGTTAGTTTTGTTTTTGTTTTATACTTTTTCTTTTCTTGTAGCAGAGCTTGATAGAGTTTAGCAGATAGTGGCAAAGTAGATCGGTTATGTTTCTTGCGGCTTCAGGACTTGAATGTGTAGTTACTTCAGAATTGTATTCATTCGCAGCAGGCATGGGTAGACATGAGCAAAATTCTTCAAGGACTTTCTGACGTTGATAAGCATGGGACATGCATTCACAAGCATTTTCAGGTATTGATAATCATTTGTAGGTATTGATAAACATGAGTAGACGTTCACGAACCTTTTCCAGATATTTGACAAGCATTTGTGAGTGTTTGAGTGTTTGAGTGTATTGATAATCAGTAGCAAGCGTTTTTTGAGCATTAGTGAGTAGCAGAGATCTCTTTAAGGCTTCATTCCGTGAGAAGCTATTATGATAGAGTAATATGCATCAGGAGCCATGAAATAGAGCCAGCAAAAGTGTATTTTCTAAAGGATGACATTAGTTAGATCTATTTTGAGACCCTCAAACGCTATTATACCTTTTCAGCATAGGAAATAATAAAGCCATAGAAGAGTTTATAGAATAGTTTGTAGAAGAAATAAAGAATGAAGAAAAAGGACAAAAATGATGATCTCTCTTTTATAGTTTTTTATTTATGTGAGTCATGTTATTTAGGCTGAAGCTAATTAATCTTCCCTCTTCCGTTAATGCATGAATAAATAACCCCTTTTTCAATTTTTCATATTAGAGCACTTCCGAACGTCCTCTTGTTTAGAACATTTTCTTGGATTCTTTTTTATTTGTTTACTTTGCATAATTTTTGAATCTCCTTTTTTATGATGCCGTTTGTTTACACAAAGTCAATCTCATACACATAGATGATTACTTTACTTTTCTTATTTTCAATACGCATTTTTTTTAGGTGATTTCTTTGAAAAATGAGTAAAAAAGTAAGACGAGCATCAAGAATAAATGTTGAGAGGGAATATCATTAAAAAAAATGCAGCTGATAGTAAACAAAGGGCTTTTCTCAAAAGGCACTAGACTGCCGATACTGTGGAACACACACGATGGATTTCATTACAATTGTTATTTGCAAATCAAAATGATCTAGGCATCATTCTTTGTTTATCTATAATTATACATTTTTTTAGCATCTTCTAGTGAAGAGTATATTTAAGGAATAGAGAAAGAGGCTATTCTGTAATAGCTATGTATAGATCAACGTCCATTATTCAAAGAAATAAAGAGATCTCATAAAAAGCGCTAAAGGATTGTCATAATTATTTTTGGTAAAGGTCAAAAAAGAATCAAATAAAAATCATCCTAATACTCATGCATCAAATCTGCTTATTAAACATGAAACGTAGGTGATTAAATTGTTGGTTAAGGAAAGCATAAAAGCTTATAGCTTTACTGCACATGAAAAAGGTAAAATGCTTACCCTGCTGTTATATCCTTATCCTTTCCCCTTCTGCTTGTGAAATGTAGACTAACATTAGCAACGATTGTGATGACGATAGATTTAATAATTACACATTCATTTTTATAGTAAAGCAATGGATCTTCCAAGTCTGCATAAATTATTTCAAATGGCGCTCGAAACAGGATAGATTGCTAAGGTACGTGACATGCTTTATATAATCCCTTATTATCATGGATATTCGTGTATCTTGAATGAGAGAACTTAAATAGTAACAACAACCAAAGTAAATTGATAAAGGATAATGCTCAATAAAATTTTTAGACACTACTTAATACATCATAAGCAACTGGGCCTGCTTACTTTTTTTTAAAAAAAAACAATAGACCTAACCTAATGAAAATTAAATAAAGGCGGTTCATACTGTTTTATTAAAAATAAATTTCAGAAAGAGGATAAAATTATGACGTATATGAAAAAAATAATTGGCGCATATT
>JAMYHX010000444.1:0-36383 GCA_025529335.1 Rhizopus sp. PT2906
AGATGTAATATTACGATCGTGCGCCCATTAGAGGTTTTAATTATTTATAAATAAAAATCCGTTTAAACGTATAACAGTAGTGAGATGATTATTGGCACGAATGTGTGTGACAGTTTGGTCATACCAAAGTACAATGTATTCTTTTTTTTTCTTATAAATAGATAGTTAAAAGAAAACCAATGCCTTCTTTATTCAAGTCATTTCCACTTAATCTCAGTTCTCGCCTGAAACAACATATCCAAGCCATGCCATTCATCCTTCGCATAAACTATGACGATGGCACTACCAAGGACATCATTCATTTGAAAATGCCTAACATGCTCTTGCCTTGTTATTGGAGAATAAAAAAGTTCTTTGGATTGTATTATCCCCCAGAATTTGATGAGCCAAGAAACCGAGATCAGTTTTTAGATTAGCAAAAATAATAATAAAAGAAATCAAGAGTGTTCTCAGTTTCATCTTTTTTACCCTTCAAACGCAGGTTGTTACAACCAACAAAATAGCCACCAAGAAATCGAGGTGTGCGTTGCTGAAGCAGCAGATGATGACAAGCTTATTAATGATCACTGCAAGCTGCTCCGGAAAGGAAAGGACATCCTCGATTGTCTTCTTGAGACCGTCGTGGAGAAGGGTGCCACAGGCAAAGGCAAGAGCTTGTTTATCCAGCTGGGCTGCATCCAGCGCCAACTCTCCTCCATACACTTGGGCGACGAGACAAACGTTTACATTGCAATCCCCAAACAACGCCTGCTTCTCCCTACATCGGCTGCTTCAATTCGCCGCTTCGAACCAACGATGGCTGCTCTGCTGCAACTGCGACGCGAGCTTTCCAAATTGGCCATGGTCATTCAGCAGCAGCAAGAGTTACTAGATGAGAAACGACACTCCTTTGGCACCAGTCGCTCGCGCCCAGCACCTACAATTCTTACCCACTCCTTAAAAAAAACAATACATTTAAGCATTTCCATCTAGAATAAATATAATCCTACTCGAATTCATTATCTAATAGCTGTTATTATTTATCTTATCTAGTCATTATCTATGACTTAAACAAGACAACTATATCTTATTTGCTATGCATTTGAGGTGAGTCAGAGACTTTCACAAACAATATTTGCCAATCATAACAAGCAAATGACCTTATCCAAGAAAATCCCCGCTTGTGTCTCCTTAAATCAAACTTGTATATAAGTGCTGCTTTTTCTGTCTAAAACTATCAACACACATGGGAAAAGACAATTGGTCATCAAATAAATACGTAAAGCACGCTGCTTTTGTGCCTCGACTTGGATCTGTTATTCTTGATGTACTCGATCCTCAACCTCATGAACACATTCTAGATTTTGGCTGTGGCAATGGTATCCTGACTCGAGAACTCGCTGGTCGCTGTAAATCTGTTGTAGGCATTGACGCAAGTAAAGCAATGATTGATGGTGCTCCTTCTGTTAAGAATGTCGAATATTTTGTCGTAGATGGACATGATGCTGATGACTGGTTTGACAAGACTGGACAATCACCCTTTGATGCCGTATTTTCCAGCGCAACACTTCATTGGCTCAAGCGTGATCCTGTCAAGGCTATTAAAAGTATTCACCATACCTTAAAGCCAGGTGGAAGACTTGTTGCTGAACTTGGTGGTTTTATGAATTGTGCAAGTATGTTTTTTTTTTTTTTTTTTTTTTTGATAATATGTTTACTTATACATTTAAAAGGTGTTCATACAGCACTCATTGCTGCTTTAAATGTACGTGGTATCGATGGCGCAGCTTATTCACCTTGGTTCTTCCCATCACCTGAATATTATAGTCAATTGCTAACAGATAATGGATTCAAAGTGTTGAATGCTGAACTTATTCCTCGCCCAACTGAATTGGAAACAGATGTCGCTGGTTGGATCGAAACCTTTGGCTTTAACTTTCTTAATGCACTTGATTCAGACAGCGAGCGTAAGAAGATGGTTGCAGAAATTCAAGAATACCTTCGTCCAGCACTTCAAAGAGAGGACGGTAAATGGTTTTTGCTTTATACTCGCTTAAGAGTAGTTGCTGTAAAGCAAGTATGAGTTTATTTTGTAAAACATAAAAAATTAAAGAAAGAAAAGGGGGGAATTATTGTTGCGCTTGTACATAATGCTTAAAGATTTTACCGTTGACGGGATCAAGTGTAAAGTGATGTTGACCAAATGTATTTGATTCAACGAATCTATGAATATCGTGAATATCCTCTCGCTTGGCTCTTGCTTCGAATTCAGTAATTTTGATCTCGAGTGATTCTGGGAAGGTGTCGTGTCTGAGATTATGTAATCTAAGTTTGTCTTTAAAGATAGATTCTAAAATAGCAAGTAATTGTTCGTCTTGACCACGTAGATTGGAAATATATTTACGGAATTTCTATTATAATCAATGAGAAGATATGTTATAAAAGATCATTTTAAACTTTACCCTGCGAAGCTTCTTTGTCATATTATATTTTTGTGCACTAATAAAACTGTCAAGGGCCACCTTGATAGCTACATCCACATCTTCAGAACGAACATATTCTCTCAAATGCATCTTGGCATGCGCTTCTGCTAAACGGATCATGGATTCTAAATGACGAACAGTGATGGGAATACTCGCGCTTGTGATGGATGCTTTTCTTAATTCAGAATACAATTTTGATAATTTATCTTCGTCCACTTGATGTAACTTGGGATGAATCATCTCACGAGCATACATAATATATTTCCTCAATAGGTTTTGTTCAATAATATCTGCATCCACTTCTGTTGGCTGAGCATAATGTGTATCGCCATTTTGGAGAGGATGGCTACGAATGTGACTACCGATCACATTAATAGCAAGCGCGAAATCAAGATCAGCATCAACCAAGTCCTTGACGACACAAAGAACATCAAAACGAGAGATGATGGGTTCCGTCAACTCGACGTTTTGAGAGAATGGAACAGATGAGTTGTAGCGGCCGCCAATAGGGTTAGCAGCAGCAATCACACAACATCTTGCCTGAAGGGTGGTTACGATACCTGCTTTAGAGATAGAGATGGACTGTTGTTCCATTGCTTCGTGAATAGAGGTTCTATCGGCGTCGTTCATCTTGTCAAATTCATCAATTAGACAAACACCACGATCAGCCAACACGAGTGCACCACCTTCCAAGGTCCACTCACGCGTCACAGGGTCCTTATGGACAGAAGCTGTTAAACCGACAGCACTGGCACCTTGACCGGTCGTATAGACCGAACGATGAGCGGTCTTTTCAACATACTTGAGGAATTGAGACTTGGCTGTACCAGGATCACCGAGCATGAGCACGTTGATATCACCACGGATCATGTGTTTTCCTTTGATATTCTTTGGCACACCACCAAACATAGCCAAGGCAATGGCTCTCTTGATGTCTTCGTGACCATAAATAGAAGGTGCAATACTCTTCATAATACGTTTACCAATATTCTTGTCCTTGCTGAGTGCAAGAATTTCCTTCTTGTCGTCTTCTGTCAGCTTATATACAGCAAACATGTTTTCTTTCTTGTTGATATGATTCGCTTCAAGCACTGTGGCAAATACAGGGAAACCGTTCTTGACGGTAAGCGAGGTATTGAAGTTGTTGCGATAGATACCAATCACTTCGATCTCATCACCTGGTTTTGCTTGATCGACCAGATCCCACAAACAGATCACATCCAATTGACGAGGGATACGACCGGGAGGCACAGTACCTGGTGATTCTTGAATTGTCAATTTCTGATAGTTTCTAAAGAGTGTCTTTTCCATGTTGGGAATGAAGGGACCTCTACTCTGACAGCTGGCACAAGTGTTAATCTTTATCTCGCTATGGATATCTTGATAGAAAGGGCCCAAAAGAGCATTACACTTGGCACAGTTATACATGACCCACTTTAACTGAGGAAGTACATTCGTACGACGAGTGACCACACCAGAGACACGAATCATGGTGTTCAAAAAGGATTGACGCAGATCACGCAAATTGTGAGTGTGAGGCAAATCAGTGATACGAACATGAATCTCACGATGAATGTTTTCGTATTCGGGGAACTGCATCAAGGTGACTTCCAAAGCAGCTTCATCAAAGATCTTCAACATGGCGCCAGGTGTATTGGTCAAAAAGTAACACAAGACTGTTTTCTTATCGGCCAAATGCACATAGCTTACTTCAAATGACTGACCGTTACGTTCACCCATATCCCTGATACGTTCACCATACACTGAACTACTGTGCTCATCTGTGAATGTCTGTAAAAAGTCCTTAAATTCTCGCTTGATGCTTCTGCGTACAGATTCACGGTTGACCCATTCATCCAAGGATGCATCTTTGACGTTGTGAATGTCAGCTAATGTCATCTCAGGCTACATATAAAAAGGTAAGTGGTTTTTCTTTACAATAATTTTGCACTTTACAATCTCGGAATCTTCATCAATAGCCTCTGTATCATAAATATGTCTTCGTCTTCTTACTGGAGCAGGAGAAGCCGCATCATCTACGTCGTCCAAGCCATCGATAAAGGCACCGGCTACTCGACCTTCTCTCTTTCTAATTTCAATATCTCGTCTATTCAAAAGCTGGTCTACTTGGCGGCGAGAAGTAGGATCCAGAGGGTCGTAGTTGTCATCGTCAATATCCACAGCCTCATATTGATCCTGTGAGCCATTTTCTTGATAATCACTACAAAAAAGTTTTTAGTTTTTTTTTTTAAGCCAGCCATGATTCTGTCAACTTTACGCTTCCATGTTATCACCGAAAAGGTCGATACCGTCATCATCGGATTGAACACGTTCGTCAAAGTCATCGTCAATTACATCTTCTTCAATAATATCATGTTGGTCATTTTCTGAAAAGAAAGGGACAGGTGAAGAAGGAAGGAGAACAGAAGGATCTGCTGGTGTGTCAAATTCACTTGGCAAATCATGAGCGTCACTGTTTCTTCTTCTTTTACGATCCTCCTGATTAGACTATGATGCGATCAGTTTAAAATATATGCATTAGTCTTTAATTATTCTACCATTTCACTTGGCCTGAATTATTATTAAAAAAAAAAGTGACAGTAAAATAAGAAAAAAAAAAGGGGGAGCAAAATAAGACAACGACGCGCGCGAATAACAAAAAAAATTTCCCAAAATTTAGTTATCGCGCGACTGGCGGCGCGACCTAAGCTTATTTTCACAGTGGCTGTGAACTGACTTTTCTATTGTTTTACTCCTTTATTGGTAATCTCAGCTGTTTCTTTTTTATAAGCAATATTACAAGACTTGAACAAATCATTACTATATCTTCGGTTAAAGTAACGTAGAGACACATTTTTCTAGAGGATACTAGCCATAGCCTCATTCGTATGTCCAGTCAAGACATTTTTGCGCCTTGGCTTCTTTATCCCTGTTTACAAGCTGAAATTGAGCCTTTGTTCAATAACAATTTCCATACGTTCTTCACAAATCGATCTCTATCGACTTTAGATAATTCGAACCTTTTGAATCTCTGCTAGAGCTCCCTCCTTTTTTTTTACACTGTTACCCTTATTGTCGCCATTAAAACATTAGTTGTATTTCTTTGCAGTAACTGATGCACTTTTACCTGCTCAAGCCTCAATTTGGCATTATCTTGGTCAGTGTACGCTGTGTGACCACATTTGAACTTGGTTCTTATGTTCTTTCATGACAACAAACTCAGAGTTGTTATCGTAACTGTTCCATATAACTGTTTATTGTTTGAAAGGTGTACACTTTCTTATTAATAATACAAACAAGTTCAAGGGCAATCAGAGCAAACTACTCCTTTTGAACGGGAATTTAAAAAGCTGGGATGTTTATACAGCAACGGAGCTGTCAAACCTTCTTGTACAACTACTTTTTCTGTGTATGTGATACTTGGTTGGATAAACACAGCTACTGATGATCCTGTGACTTTAAAGCTATCAAGCCAAAGAGCATGTCATGTGCACAGACACACACACACACAAGTATATATATATATATATACGTATTCTTCAAAGTTATCATCAATACAAGTAGCTGTGCCTTTCTATAAAAGTACTTGACCAATGATAATCCAAGAGTGAGGATTAACCAAGTGTGCATAGTCTAATAAATTCACATTATTTACTAATTTATGAGACAATTGATCTACCTCATCTATCATCTTTCTATTTTTTTCGGCCCTGAAGAAAAGAAAATAAAGGGTAAAGCCGAGGGATTGGCTTTTGATAAAAATAAAATTATGTGAGAGGAAAAGTGAATGAGCGAGATGTTACTTTTTATGCATGTGCTTCATGTTTGCTTACTTTTATGGTTTACTCTAACAACAACAACAACAAGAAAATAAAGGAGAGCAAAATAAACTAACAAGGAGCTTGATTCAAACTGAGGAGAATGTAAAAAACAATAGAAAGAAATACAGTAATGGGTACTTCTTTAAGCGTGAAACGGACACAACAACAAACATTAATATGAAAAACACTATTTATAGTCTACGGAAGTAACAAGAGTAGTGATTTTGCTTTAAAGTAGTTAAAAATGGAACGATCCAAAGACCTGTTTTCCTTTTTTAAAAGTCAATGAACGTGTTTTCAATGTATCACAAATCACTATTGTAGTATAAATTTCTCATTTTCCCTTCACCGCTTCCCTTTTCTTCTTTTTTCATCCAAACTTATTCCCTTCCCTTTCCTTTCAAATGAAGAGTGCTTTCCTTACCGCTGCTGCCGTTGTTGCTGCTGCTTCACAAGCTGCTGCTTCCATTACTGTAAATACGATAAAGTTTAGTGCAACTCAAGACTAAAATAAGCTATATAGGTTGTAACTCCATGGGCTAGTTCAACTTGGGTAAAGCCTCGATCGATCATAACGAATATAGTCTAGTCTAACATATATATATATATATATAGTCTGCTGGAGGACATGGTGAAATTTCTTGGAACGCTACTGCTCCCGAAAACGCATTGAACTGTGACATTCAATTGATGAATGGTGAAGCCAAAAATGCCAAGTAAGATTTAAATGTCTGTAATTATCCCAAACCATATCCTAACATATATCTGTAAAGCTTGGTTGCTCAAATCACAAACCCTGCTACTCCAATTGCCTGTTCAGCTGGTAAATACGATGTAAGGGGAAAAAAAAACAGTCTATATAAAAAAAAGTATTTAAACTCAGTGATATTACCTTTTATAGATGTATCCTCTCAATGACTTTGCTTCTGGTCAATACTGGCTTCGTATTGGTCAAGCTGCCAACAACAACTGGTTCTACTCTGGTGTCTTTAACTTTAATGGCACTGGTGCTGCCAGACCTGTTTGTAAGTTTTGAAAGAATATATATACTAAACAAGCTTAATTAATTTATTGGGCTATTATAGCTATCGTAAGTGCTGCCGCCACCGCCTCTGCTCCTGCTGCATCCGGCAGTGTACCTATCGGTAAGGCTGCTGCTTCTGGTAACGCCACTCAACCTACCTCCACTGCTGCTGGTTCTAAAAACTCCACTGTCTCTGCCAGTGGCTCTTCTGCCTCTCACACTAATGGTGCCAGCGGTGTCTCCGTAAATGCTGTTGCTCTTGCCTTGAGTGCTGTTGCTGCTGCTGCTGCTATTGCTCTTTAATCTTCTTGCATA
Organism: Rhizopus sp. PT2906; assembly: GCA_025529335.1. NCBI lineage: Eukaryota > Fungi > Mucoromycota > Mucoromycetes > Mucorales > Rhizopodaceae > Rhizopus > Rhizopus sp. PT2906. The sequence continues at coordinate 7,623 of JAMYHX010000444.1, forward strand.
ATTTCTTTCTTTGTATGATTAATTCACTTTTTTATTTACATAAATAATTTTGATTGTTTTCTAAATTAAAAATCAAAAAAGAAAGAAAAAAAAAAAAGAGAGAGAGAGAGAGGCGAACCTTATTCATTTTCACAAAATAAAGGGGGGCAAGTTTATGTACAACATCAGCTTACTTGATTTGTTTACATTATTTTTATATATTTGCCACCTTGAAAAGATGCAAGGGAGATTTTATATTTTGATCACAAGTTCAAACTACTTGAATGCAAAGATTGTTTCATGGCGACACATATATAAAAAAGGCAGTTTACTATTGAAATCTAAACACGATGTAGTTTTAAAAAGGAGTGGCTGAATCATAATGAAACTTTTTTTTAGTTGATAGTTTACAATGAATATTAAACAAAGGTATATTGAATTATGTAGAATCCCCTTTTTTATTTATTTATTTATTTATGTGTGTATTTATGTGAAGATCAAAAAAAGACATTTGTATTCATAAAAAAGGCTTTATAGTCTTTCTTTTTCCCCCCTTCCCCTTTTCTTTATTCCTAAACTTACATCCAACTCCCCTTTTTGTACATAAAAGAGAGAGAGATTTTTTTTTTCTAAATAATAAACACTTCTTTTTTATCCCCTTTTTTTATTGTTGACTTTTTTTTTACAACATGTTTAAAAAATCAGAAGAAAGCAAAAAGAAACTAGAAAGACAATCATCAACAACAACAATTCATAATCAAGATACTTCTCTTAACGGAATTGGACCTTATGAATTCGTTCAGACTTTAGGAAGTGGTAAATTCAGTAAAGTCATGTTAGCCCAGCATGTAGAAACAAATCAACCGGTGGCAATCAAAGTCATTGATAAGCAAGCGCATGATTATCGTGTTATGTCAAGACTTGTAAGGGAGATTGCCATTATGGAACTATTACAACATGAATCTATTGTAAAATTATATGAAACATACGAAAGCTGCGACTCTCTCTTTTTGGTGATGGAATACGTACCTGGTTGGAACCTGGATGACTACTTGCAACGAACAGATGAAGGTATCCTTGATGAAGATGAAGCACGTCAGCTATTTAGACAACTCGTCTCTGCTGTTGACTTTTGCCACAGAAAATGGGTTGTACATCGTGATCTGAAGGTAGATTTGAATAATATTCCATCTTTTTAGATTTATTCATTATAATATATAGACGCCTAATATACTCGTCACACCTGATGGAAAGATCAAGTTGGCAGATTTTGGATTGGGCAACCGATATGGCTTACAAAGACTAAGAACTATCTGTGGTTCCATGCTGTATTATAGTCCTGAAATTATCACGGGCCAAAAATATTATGGCCCTGAAGTAGACTGTTGGTGTCTTGGTATCACCTTATTTCGCATGACGGCTGGCTTTGAACCTTTTTCACATGCACGCAGTAAGTAAAATAAACAAAAAAAAAACTGTGCTCTTTTATTTACTTTTGGATTTATAGCTGTTGGTGAACTCAAAAAAGATGTCTGTCAATGCAACTTCCCTATGCCTAGCTCACTAAGCCCAGCACTACAGGCAACCATCAAGAAATGCTTGCAAGTCGATAGGAGAAAAAGAATGACCTTGCGTCAAGCACTCAAAGATGACCCTTGGCTAACCAATTTTGGTCAACTACCTTGTCCTGTATCAAAGACAACAGCATTTGAAGATGTCATGGATGATGACGATATGACAAGAAAACAGTTTATCAAAGATCTCGAAACAGATAATGCATACCACAAAGTCAAGAAAACCGTCATTTACCATCCAATCAATCCATCCACTTATTATACAACCAAGGCTCATCAGAATACTAGCAACAGTACCAACGTGGTTCATGTACAAAATGTAGAATTACTAAGATCAGAATTACTCCAGACTATACGTTCTCGTGCTCGTAAACTAGGCATCAAATCAACTGAAAAATGGGAAACTCCTGGATTGAAAGCCATCCTGTCATCACTTAGCACATCAACCTCAACAACAACCACAAAAAAGAGCTCCATCAAACAGGTCGTCCAACGTATGACAAGAGATCAAGTTTATCATTTTCACTATATGCATCCACTCTTTTCCCATCCTTCAGCTACTCGACCTCCCTCCCTTTCGTCTACTTCCACCTCGGGTGCCTCCTCGATTGCAAGTAGTATAGACATGGCCGACAGTGCACTAGCCACTATGGATTATCAAAAATCCCCTCACCACCTGAAAGAAGTCATGGTACTCCTGAAACAGACTTGCCAATTGATGGGTATCACCTATCTCCAGACCTCATCCACTTCATTATCATGCATCCTCACATTGCGTAATGCTCCAAAGCCAAGTGATTCCAATGCTTCTTCAGCAACCCTCATAGCTCCACCTCAAAAAAGAAATCATAAACAAAGTCAAACAAGCAGTTTAGGAGTAGGTGACGAATCCTCAACTTCGGCTCGTAAACGGCTCTCCTTGCCTCTCCTTTCTCATTTGACATCTTCCATGACAACTTCCTTTTTCAGTAGAAATAAAGCACGACAGTCTAGCGAGGAACAACAGCAACAACAACAAGATAAAGTAAAACAAAAGGAGGGCATGGCCATGTTTACTATACAGATAGAGCAACATAAAAAAAAACTAGACAAGATCAAACTAAGATTCTCAAGGACTCAAGGCTCAAACACTGTCTTCAAAATGGCTGGTGGCTGGGTCGCAGGTGTAATGTCTTTAGATGGAAAGTTGAGCTAAAAGTTAGAAAAATAAATATAAAAATGTATTATTCGCTTTATACTCTTTACCCTTTTCGAGGGCCTTTTCATGATTATGCTTTGATTGTAAATACAAGGTTGACCAAGTAGCTTTGAACCAAATATTGTTCGTTTCAATAGTTTTGTCAATAAATCCAGTCTTCCCTTTAGACTACTTGCACTTTTGTCGGTAATACGTGTTGTAGCTTGTTTTCCCCTTTCATACTTTATAAAAGAATCACTTCCATTTGGAGAAGGAAGAGTGATCAGCAAAGAGGTAGTGGTACACGTTTTTGCTTTTGATGAAGTATATGAACACAAGATTATTACTTGAATTAATCATGAACATATCGCATTATATATGAACGTATTTTGCGGACAATCTCTGGATTAAGATAGCTATCGAAGGGTTGACATAACATCAAGAAGGTAATACACGTCGATTTTTATCTCAGCAACTGAAGCTGCCATGCCTTCTTCATTAGTGGATTTCCGCTATCCCCTTCAATCAATAAATTCAGTGGAAAAAATAGAAGGGTTTTATTTTTGTAGCTATGAGCTACTGTATAAAAGCGTATTCACTGTTCCTAAAATAAAACCTGCCAAATCTTCATCTTCAATACTCCATTTGATACAAAGTACATTAGGCTTTTCTACATCAATCAAGACACTTTGAATGCCTATCGACGTCGTATTTCTCTCAATCGGCCAGGATGTTCCTATTGACTTTGTCAAATTAACTTGTAATATGTCCAGTATTCTCTTTTGATCGTCTTGGAATGAACTCTCTGTATGCGCTATATCCGATAATATCGTCGAAACATTGAACGGTTTCTCAACTTGGAAGAACATCTTTCTTTTGGCTTTCTTCTGACTTGGATCTTCATATAACTGACCTGGTTGTATGATCTCAATGCTTGTGCTGTTTTGTTTAGTATCCATGTTCATCAATAATACGCCATGGATGGGTATCGAAGGTTTTGGTCTAAAGGTGCTGACTGCAGCCTCTCGCTCGGTAGGCGTATCCCCGGCTATTGATATGCTGTTATTGTTTGATGATACTGACAGGTACTTTTTCAATAAGCCCGTACTAATCTTTGCTTGTAGGACCTTGGTCGTCTCAATACGGATACTGCATCCATTTGCAGGCATGTAGCACGCCACACCAAACTCATTCATAATTTTGCTACTTAGAAAGCTCATCTTGTTTCGCTCACCATGCACAAGGACAACATTCCTTGGCTCGCATTGTCTGATAAGTTGCATGATACCCTTGGCGTCGGCATGGGCACTAAATGATAGGTTTTTGACTTGTATATTGACTTCAAATCGGTTGTACTTGTCCAGCTCAATCACCTTTTGTCCTGCTAGCACTCTGGCCCCTACCGTGCCTGCGACACAATAACCAGGCATGATGACCATGTTTTTGGGGTTTGGCGCCCACTTGCGGAAAATTTCCAAAGAGGTGCCCGCATTCAACATACCGGGTGTCGCAAAGACAACCATTGGCCCTGTCTGTTCAAGATAATTACGGTGCCACACTTGAATATGCTTAAAATCAAACATGTTGCGTTGAGAAAAGGTTGACTTGATCTTTTGATTTGTCCAAGCAATAAAGAGTTTATAAAATTCAGTTGCACGTTCCGTCAAACCTGTGGAAAAGTAAATAGGCACATTGAGTCCCATACGTTCCCAATACGATTCAATCAAGATACACAGCTCCTGCGCGCGACCCAGAGCAAACACAGGAATAATCACGTTGCCGCCATTCAGCACACATTCGTGCACCTTGGCCAGAAAATCACGTTCTCTGGTTCGTCTCGAGTCACGAATCGTGGTTGCATAGGTGCTCTCTGTGATCAGCACGTCGGGCCTCACCTTGTCTATCCACGCAGAACCTAAATGACGATCAGGTGTCATGTTATAATCTCCTGTGTAGACAACAGATTCATGTCCAACGCGTACATAAAACATGGCAGCTCCCAAGACATGACCTGCATAGTACGCTTTGATTTCCAGTTCGTCATCGACCTTGATTGTTTGATGCAAACTGACAGCATGCACTTTTTTCATACAATTCTTAATCATGGCTGACGTGAAAAAATTCGTCTCTCCTTTTCGTTCTACAGTGATTTTACGATAATCTTCCAGCAGGATCGGACAAATGGCTTTGGTCGGATGTGTCATATAGATCGGTCCATCATATCCAAGCATCTCTGTGAAAAAGGGAAGAGCACCGCAATGATCCAAGTGAAAATGAGAAATGATGACAGCATCGATTATGTCTGTAAAATTCCCGGTTTTTGATATGTATGTAAAGTCTGGAAAACGTCGTGAATCGGAATAGCCCATGTGCATGCCTGTGTTGATTCAAATGTTTATTAGGCAATGAGGAGCATTGTTTTTACTAATCTATTATTTACCACAATCAAACATGATATTTTTGCCGCCAATCGTAACTAATACGCAACTTCTACCCACATCTTGACCTATATAATAGAAAATTAGACATCAAATCTATTCTATTCTATTGGGTTGCAACTTACCTGCTCCCAGCGGCACAACTTCAATAGGCATTTAATAAGAATAAGTCCCAAAAAAAAGCATGAGAGAGAGGTTTATCTGTAAAGAGCGATTATCGTCTGTGACTTGTATTAATGGAGATTAAATATTTCTGTAGTAAAACTGCCCAAAGTGGCGGCTCACTTTCGACCATAAAAAGTACGTTTAAACGGATTTTTATTTATAAATAATTAAAACCTCTAATGGGCGCACGATCGTAATATTACATCTTTCCCGCCCGAGGCAGTACATAAAGGAAGGATAGTGGTGACTAAAAAACCCTTTTGGGATCAAGGGTAAAATTGTTTTGGAAGGAGTGAATGGGATCAAGTGTAAGATACACTAGTGAGAAGGACCATAAAAAGTACTGTGCTTTCAAAAAGAAATGTTGCTGACAAGTCAAAATCAATGCCGTCGACCAATCAAAATGAATTTCGCGTTTTCAGAAATGGAAGTCGTATTTTTGGAAACCATGCCGCTTTGCTTGAAATGATGTGTCATGATTTCTTAGCAGTCGAAAAAAATATAAAACCAAGACCTTCTTACAACTGTGTGATTTTTTTTAAAACTTTACTTTCTAAGATAAGTACCGTATTTTTATTTGAAGATGGACATGGATATGTCATTGATGAGAATGGCGGCCCTGAGCCCATGGAGCACATTGTCGATCAGAATGAGTTTGTTGTTGAGACAATTACCACTCACACTGATTACTTGAAAAATACAGCTTCCAGAGGATCTTCGTCAGTATGTCCAATGCGAATAAAGAAGCCAAAAGATGAAGACATTCGTATGAAGGAGCTCAACATGAAATGTGATTATGTGCGTTATACCATCCAGGATAAGGTTAGATTTCTCGACCTGAAGATTGAAAAGTGTTTGAGTGCATCAGCTGCAGTGAATCAGTTGGGTATTCACATTCGAACTGTTCAGAGATGGGTTAGACAATATAGCCTATGCCCTGATAGCATTTTTGATAACTGTAAACAGATTGGTCGTAAGTGTATCTTGTCCAAAGACCATAAAACGGCAATTATCAACTCCATTGATGCTAATCCCTCTGTTGCTGTTGTTGAAGTGACAGAGCATTTATTGAAGCGACTCAGTGATCTTAGAGTTTCACACAGCACTGTTTATAACTTTATGAGGAGTGAATACAATCTTTCGTTGAAAAAAACGGATTTCCATTCTGTGGGGAGGAACAGTTCAGCAAAGATTGAGGAGCGGTACAGTTGGGTTTGTAAGTGGGAAAGCACAGACATGAACTTCCTCACAAATTGCGTGTTTCCAGACGAATCTGCTTTTGATATCAATATGAAACGCTCAAGAGCTTGGTCCAGAAAAGGTACTCGTGCTATTGTTACTCGACCTACAACGAGAGCAAACAACGTCTATATTGGGCGCTATCTCTGCAGCAGGTTTGATCACAGTCGGCGTAAAAAAAACCGAGATCTGCAAAGAAGAGAAAGGCTGATGGATATATAAGCTCAGGAACTGTGACAGGCCACTACATTAGTTTCTTAAAAACGACTCTCGATGAAATGGACAAATATCCACATATGAAAGGACACTATATTGTCATGGACAATGCACCTATTCACACGCATGAAAACATAAAGAAGTATATTGAGTATCGAGGATATAAATGCGTATATCTTCCTACTTACTCTCCTGAGCTTAATCCCATAGAGCAGTTCTGGGCAGTGGCAAAGAGCAAAGTGAAGCGCCATCGGCTTTTGCAAGAAGACACTTTATCAGAGAGAATTATGGAAGCCTGCAACAGCGTGGAAAAAGGGCACTTCAAAGGTTTTGTTTCGCATTCTTACAAGTGTTGGGATAAATGTCGTAACAAAGAGTCCATGTAATGCTCACAATAATAAGCGATAATAGTCAGGTAAGCAATAATCTTATTTTATTTTACTGTAGGTCATGTAATATTGTAAGTTTTCTGAAGAAACGTCAGCGATGCGAAGTGAGTGGTCGTAGAAAAGTGGCGAGTGGCCGCCCAAAGTGACCAGTTATTTTGCAGCCAAATCGCAAATTGAATAAAATGTATTTGATTGTCTTGAAAACAGTAAATTGTATTTTGGAAGAATCTCAACATTATCACTCCTCTTATTTTCTTTTGCTTCTTTTTATATTACGATGAAATCGCCCCCTTCTTTATTTCAGGACTGAAATCGGTACCCTTTTTATATTCTTTTTTAAACAATTATATTGAGCTTTTTTGGTGTGATTGGAATACTATCATCACGCACGACTTTCAGGAAGGTATTACTCGAATTCATGAATATTTTGTATTATTGTTCTTCTAAAAGCATTATATATGTATTTTTTTTTTTTCGAAAGGACACACAAGGAAAAATTTGAAGAAGGTGACCAGAGCAAAATGCCTTTGGTTATCTTTGGAAATGGCCTAAAAAAAGAGCCATGTAAAGTTTAAAGGGTTAAGGCATGGTGTATCAGAAAGAGTATACAGGCAGTTGAGGCTCCAGGAAAAGCTTGGAGAATTGGTACTTCTTGATATCGATGAGCACAGGACATCAAAGATAAAAAAAGATAAAAAAATATAAAAAATAATAAAAAAAAAGTTTAAATATCATACAAGTATTAATACAATATTTTACTTCTGTATCCTATAGACCTGCAATTCCTGTTTCCAGAACAATTTGAAAAATCTCAAATATGGTAATGGTGATGAAAGATGTAATATTTACTGGAATCGTGATGTCATGGCCACCAAGAATATGTTTACTATTGCTCAATCCATCTAGAATGGCAATGATCGCCCCCATGTCTTCCAACGACAAAGCACCACCTCCAATGTGGTTGCCGCGTCTCACTCCGGTGAGACGACGGCTTAAAAAAAATCTCCATTTTGATTTGTCCAAAAAAAAATAACACTTTCTGTATTCGAAGTGCTAACATTGTATGACAAGACTTTTCGACTCCAGGATGTTTCTCTTTCTTTTTTTTTTTTTTTTCTCTTTGTGTATAAATGTTGTTTTCTATTTCCTTGTATTTTATATTGTTCCATATTGCATTTGCTATCACAAAAATACCTTTTACAGACCCAAATATTCAATATATTGGAAGATGGCAGTCAACTTCAAATGACATTCAGAGTGGTTGGCCAGGCGCTTATTTTAAAGTCGTCCTCAAAGGCACATATACTGTCAAAGTACAACTATCGAAGCCTGCCAACGTGCTTATACAGATAGACGACGGTCCAAGCTCATTCTTTGGAAATACAACACCAACTATAGATCTAATTCCTTTCCCTGACAATGAACAACACCAAGTACTTGTAGTGGCTACTGAAGTCATCAGTTTACAGTCTATTCTTATAGAAGATACAGGCCAAACTATACCATTTATATCCAAAGATATAGTCGAATTTGTTGGTCATGATCTCATCTTGGGCACAGAAACCAGTCGTGGTCCTTTAAGTAGTTTTGCATGGATAACAAGTGATATGATCGGCATGGACCACATCCACATAGCTTACTCAGGTGCTACTTTAATCAACGGACTATCTACAAGGTATTTTGACATGTGGCCACCACAGCAGATGAAACAACAACAACAATATACTTCAACAAAGCCCTGCGCGGTAGTTGTATTATTAGGCACCAACGATAAGCATAAAGGGTACACTTCTTCGGATTACCGTGATACGCTCACTTCATTTCTCACTCGAGTCCGTCAAAGACTATCGAATCCTGATGTACCCATCTTTGTGCTTTCCGAACCGCTCGGAGACATGTTCCGTCCATCACAGCAAGCAGTCGTATCACTCAATCGTCAAGGAGAACTACACACATACTTTATAGATACAACAGGTTGGGTGCGACATGGACCCAGTTTATATAATGAAAAGGTAAAATGCTGACCCCCATATTCGCGCACAAGAGCCACACAAAAATGAGAAACTTTGCTTCAACTTTCATCCTTAGGGGTATTTGAACGATGCTGGTCATGAGCTGTTTGCCAAAAGACTCTCACCTTTTCTGGAAGCTAAAATAAACGATCCAAGACAGCCACTACCTGGACCAGCACCGAATCCAAACTTACCAGGAGACTGGCAAACTATAGACGTGGGTGATGAAACACGAATTGGGCTTCCTGGAACTGTTTCAGCTGATTCTTCAACCACCTTTACTCTCTGGGGTTCTGGTGCTGACATTGACGATATCAGTGATGCCTTCCGATTCATGTACCAACCTTTTTCGGGCCCTGGTACACTCGAGAGTACCATTCGATCCCATTCGACATTTGCCAAATGTGCCAAGGCTGGTATCATGATCCGTGAGCATCTGGGTTCTGGTTCTCCATTGATCATGCTCGGCATCTCGCCTGCGGATGGTGTGTTTGTACAAGTGCGATATCGCAATTTTGGACCGACCAAGATAATCAAGACCATGAAGGCCACACCTCCATACCGCCTTCGTCTGACACGTCAAAGTGAAGATCTCTTTGAAGCTCATATTCAACATATTGACCTTTTAGGGGCAAAGACAGAATGGGAACCTTTTGCTTCTATCGCCATCACCATGTCCAAGGACGTGTATGCAGGCTTGGCTGTCACCAGTTGTGATACAACCGTTGTCAGCGTCGCCAAGTTTACTGATGTCACTCTTTACCATAGTAGTAGTCTCACAAGTATACCAAAGCTTGTGAATCAACAAGCATAAAAAGAACAAATATCCAATGTATTATAGAAAAAAAAAAGAAAAGAAAGAAAAAAGCGAAACATAAAGACTTTTTATACATGTAAAAGAGAAGGGGGAAAATGTAAATAATAAAAAAAAGAAATGTCTCTTTTTCTCTCTCTCTCTCTCTCTTTTTCTTCATTCTCTTTCTTAGTTTTTCTTTTGCTTGACTGCTTCCATACGAACAGGTGTTTGAATGCCCGTTAACCAGGTAAGGCCTGTACCGGCAATAAACAAGAAGAGAATAGTAACACCAAGAACCATGAAGACACCAGGGGTAAATAATTGGTATTTAGCAAAGATGGGTAAGTTAGTATTAGAAGGGGCACGACGGGTTAAAGCTTCATCTGTCTATATGTACAAAACAGTTAGCTTCTTGTCTTTTTTTTTTTTTCTTTGACCTGCCTTTGTAGAGCTAGATGTGTAGATAATGGCATAGTCATCCTGCACCTTTTGCTCAAGGACTTGAAAGAAACGTCCTAATAAGGCATCTATACAGAAAGTTAAATGAAAAAACTGCTCTGTTTGCTTTCTTTCAGTTAGAGACCTACCATTTCCTTCAAAATTGTTAGTGTTTGGAAGAGGTACAATAGCAACGACGGGTGTAGTTTGTTCTGGGAAGTCGTCGGCAGAGATTGCTATGTTACGATTGTGAGTGAACGTGAACTACTTTTCATATAATATTTCATTTACTGGAAGCGTCCAAAGTTGCAATGGCAGCATCACACTTGGTAGCAATCTTTTTAGCTACTGCTTGAACATCAACACCTCCTGTGACATACTCAATATCAGAACGAGAATGAGCTTGACTAGCGTGTTCCTAACGACAAGAGTGAATACGTGACAAGGCCCGAGTTTTGTATTTACCTTGAGTTGAGTGAAAGCATGCTTGTTGTCGTAACGAGTAAAATCATTGCTATGAACCTAAAGAACGACGTGTGTTTACATGACAGACCTTTTCTTTATATGAAGTAATTACCTCGGGTTGGTCTAATAAAGCAATGACTTTGGCAGAGCAAATGTCTGGAGATAAAGAAGAAAGAATTCTTAAAGTTGCGTCGGTATTGGAGATGACAAGCTGATTGCTGGCTTCGGTCACTGGTTTAATGTAGCTATCAAAGTTGCTGTTTGTTATATTGTAACGCTATATATTTGCTTTGCTTACTCCTTGGGAGACCACATAAGGCAGGGTACCGTGTTTTCAAAGGCAACAACGGCTGATGCTAAAGTAGAGAGCAAGGCAGCAGTGTAAATCTTCATTATGAATAAAATATGAAACACAGAAAGGAAAAAGAAAAAAAAAAGGTTTATGTGCGTGTATGTGTGTGTGTGTGTGCAACGTGCAGTCATTCTAAAGCCCGTAGTTTTAAAATTGATAGTATTTCTTTCTACTCCACACAACATGAACAAACATTACTTACTGTATATCTAATCAAGATGCTATTAAAATCACTTATTTACCTCAGAATTCCCAACTGGACAAAGATGTCTTGAACATTAGATGGTTTATAAAAACTTATTGCCAACACATTAAAAAACGACGAGCAACATTACAAAAAGAAATGCTTGAGTTTCATAAGCGTTCCTTCCTTAAGATACGTGGGACTTAAAAGCGCTACAAAGCTAATAAGAGAGCAGCATGCATTCAGTACAAAGAAATTGCCAAAAGACAGCCTAAGCTTCACAATTGGAGGAGCTTTTTGCTTTGTAACGAGAAGCAATTCTGAACAGCCTTTCAAGCTTATCATCTCCCTCTCTCAACTGCAGATCAAGACGTATACAAAGACACAATCGGTACCAAAGTCAGGTAGCCGTCGCATCCTTAGCCTTTGTTTCAACATCACAGCTATTAAGACTTTTGGATAACAATGATAAATGTGGGGGGAGGTTTATTAGCAAGATGTGTGGATATAATATAAATACAATATTTGTTTTTTTTGTGTGATTTTTTTTACAATGTCGCATCATCGTCTTCATCCATTTCATCATCGCCTTCATCCGCCGAGGTATATTTTTCATCAAGACAAAATATGGTTGATTGCTTGGGTGCATCATCGTAACTTTGTGCCCATTCGATAAGAGCGATAGGATCGTCTACAGAGAGGTCAAAGTTGAGAAAACATAGAAATTCTTTTTCCATTCGAGCTACTTTTTGTCTTTTTTCAACATCATTCTCAATGCAGCTTTGAAAGATAGATGTGACATTATGCACAGTTGTATTATTATTATTATTATTATCATTATTGTTATTGTTATTCTGGGGTATTTTGGGTGAAGTAGGGGGTGTCATGGGTCGATCAATATACTTTTGTGTAGTGTAGATGACTAATCTGAGACAGTCGTGGATATATTTTGCTGCAAGGTTATAGGCGACATAAATCATTCGAGATCCACAACCTGCAGTGCCTTTTAGATTTCGGTATTTCTGAATAGTGTTAAATTATTTGCTCTTCTCTTTTATATTCAACCTCTAACCTTGTTCAGCCGTTCGATGTAACTGATCGCAACCAGCAAGGTCACACTGGGACACAGGGTGGGCATCGATGTAGAACTTGCACAATATTTCTGAAGTAAGACCTCAAAAGGTTCGTCAGCCTCAATGCGGGTTGTGTTTAATAAACTGTTCATCATGTAAAATAGTTGCTGTGTTCTTTCTGGACAGTAATTATCTTCCCAAGTTTTAGAAACATATATTGCTAAATGAGCTTTTTTTTCAATTATATATTAGCTTTTTATCAACATCATAAGATAAAAATGTGTATTTACCAAGGCATGTTTTGCTGAGCAGCTCTCGTCCACTTAATTCAATAGCCTGCAGTAGGTTACAAGCTTGATCATATTTAAATTTACATTTGGGTTTTGAATCTTGTTTTGTATAAGGGCATGGCAATATACGTCGCTTTTTAGAAGATGATTTCATACAAATGTACAATAAGAAGAAGAAGAAGAAGAAGAAGATTTAAGAATTAAAAAAATAGTTAAATTTGTCCATTAGTAATATTGTCTATAAAACAACGTCGTCGCCCTTTTTATTTCTGTGGCCTCTGCATAATCCAGCCAGTGATTTCTAAGCAATAATGGATTAGCCGAAAAAAGCCACAAATCATTTTTCGGCTATCATTTTATTTGCTATGTTACTGTTGCTATGGCTTTTTTTATTTTCAGGAACGTCAAATATATTTTACTCTTTTTAAATTTTCTTGATGTTTTTTGTCATACAAAATCGAAGATAGTGTAAAAAAGGACAAGAAATTTTTGGATGGTGTAACATAGTATTTACCTATAATGTCATATAATAAACAGAATGCTACTTTTTTTGAAAAATAAAATAAAAGAGAAAACCATAGATGCTTGCCTTAATTGAACAAGTGTGCTTTACTTTTGTTCGTCTGCTATTAGCCTCGGATTTGTCATTCATTTCTATTTATAGAAGGTTTCTCTTTTTCCACATCTGACAAAAGGCTGACTAATCATTTTAGACGCTGCTTTTTGTTTACGCGTTTGTTGTTCCTTTTCTGCATAATAAAATCGTCATCATAAGTTACTTTAAGGAATAGCAATCACTTCATATGATATATTGAGTATGATGACACCCGATATGTAAAGACATACATTATGTGTCTACAACTAAAACCTAATTCACTTTGTCTCGTTCCGGGCCGGCTTATTTTGATCCAGTTCTAGGTTTGCTTTATGACAAGCATGGTCATCACATCAAAGATCGCCAACCTCCGGTAGTAGAATACTTCATTAATTGATATACTGATTAGCACAGAATCAAAACAATCCCATTTCGCGGTATTTCTTTTCTTTTTCCCAAAAGAGTCGCTAAATTTGATCCTGCTTTTATGATTGGACAAAAACAATCGGTGGACCCCCGCGCTCTTGCTTGATATATTCATTGTGTACCTTGTACTGTCTCTTGTTTTGCATAAGAATACAAATATTCACACACAAAGCCTAACAGACTACTTTATGTCCGTTGAACCATCGATAAGAGAAAAAAGACTGTCCTTATCTAAACATACATTTGTAGAGTATCAATTATGCAAAAGAAAAATATAGATAAATACATGACCGTGTAGGACGATTGACTCTCTTTCTATTGATAAGAGAAAACTCTTGTCGCAAAAGATCGCAACGGATTAATTGAGCATAACATATAATGTAGTAGGCTAATCAATCTTATGCTGTAATCAATAGACATACATTACCTTAAAGCATAGCCACAAAACCTGATCTATTCAATCTGATTTTGCCTTTTAAATACGCTTTTACTGCACACGGATTAATGGCAGCGAAGCCGTTTTCCCGGTATTCTCTTCTTGTAAAGATTATGATTTTGTTTATGATTTCAATTTTCGACTGGCTAATTTTTGCTGTAAACGCTGTGGAAAGTGGTATCATAAATAAGACCACAGCCTTCCTCACAAGAAGAGCAAGATAATGGGCATTGAATTGGTTAATTGAGACTTGCATCCATGAATGCTTTTATCATTCATTCACAAGCACGGTGTCCTATCGTGTTTTTAACTTCCTATATTTGTTATTGTTGTTCAATGTAAGCGTAATATCGGTATCAACTTTGAAACGGGGAAACATTCAACATTACAAGCTATCTCGTTCGCACCATATTAAAACTATTCTCGAAAAAATTGAATCGCATGACCTTTTTTATTAATTGAGCATTTGTTCAAAGATAGAATCATCACGCGAAGTCAAAGTTATTTCGAAGCGACAAACGGATGTAGCTGACGCAGAGAACAACAGACGTTGTCGGAAAATTGTTACGTGTTATCATGAATCCAACAAGCGTATCCAGGGTCATCGTAGGTAATGCAATCCCATACAATTACACTTCCGTTTCCTCCTTTGACAGTAAGGTCAAGATGATGGGGCGGCAAGCTGTCATTAGGTCTGCTCCAATAGTACCTGCATCCACCAGAACCAAAAACGTTCACTTTAGTCTCATCACTGAACACCATTCGCCTCCAATCATCACTAGTCCAGTTTTTATGGGCATTGGCCCATGTTAAACGGCGTTAGTTATGCGACTTCTTAAGCAGAGGCTTCTTGGCCTTGATTTTAGCACGGAAGTTCATACTTCTAAGCAGCTTAAGGGTATCTTTTCCTTTCTGAAGCAGTTTGTTATGGTCATTTGCTAGCTTGCCATTATCCGCGCTGTTTCTTGCTGCTTCGGCGGCGCACACATCGATTTCTTGCTACCCACGTCTGTCGACGAATAAGAATCTGATATCAATTTCATAGTCTGTTACCGGATGCTTAATGTGCGCATATATTGATTGCTTTTGAGCTGCCGTGCACTCGTTTACGGTTTCAGTGATTCTTGTTGCCAGTAATAGATCCCCCACAAAGATACAATCAAAGATTGGTAGCCACAATTTAAAAACGATGCCGTATTCTGGTGGTAGCTTGATACGAAATGGATTGAGAAGCTGATGATGCCAACGAAACGCGATTAGGAGTTGTTGAATGGTTTTGTGGCCAATAATGACCTCTGTGTTGGTCAATTTCCTTTGCAATAAAAGAGCGCGTCTCCATCTCATTTCTATTTTCACAAAGATGTACGACTTGGTCCCATGCTGCATTTACGGGTCTTCAAAGCTTTGGTTCTTTTGTCATCGCATACTTGTCCATGAAATGTTGCTGCATTTCTTCCCATTTGGATTTGCCAAACAGTGATTGCTGATCATTTGGGTTACCATCAATAAAATCCACCATGGAAGACAAGCAGACTGTATGATTTATCTCGACTAGCAAAGAAGAGGTATAGGCATATGCTGATGAGACTCTATGTAATCTCTTTATTAAAACAAGAAAAAGAAAGAGGAAACTCGCCAGGTAAAAAGCGACTTTACAATATACTACAAATCCATTGGTTGACACCTTTTATGGCTGCTGATAATCATTGTCCGCAAATCTGCAGTCAAAAACCAACCTGAGAGCCCCTACATAAATTTTTTGTGCCCAACAAAATGTCAATGCTGGAAACATTAGCCAATGAACAGACAACTGCAGCAGTCGAAGGTGTACCAGAAAAGCAAGGGTTACTCAGCACTGTCACTTCCAACCCGATCTTTTCAGCTGGTTTTGGTCTGATCGGTGTAGGCGCTGGTCTTTCACTTTTAAGAAAAGGTGCTACAGTGGGTGCGAGTGCACTTCGACGCAGACTCTTGGTGACATTAGAGATTCCATCAAGAGATAAATCCTATCTTTGGTTCTTGCATTGGATGTCCCATCATGCGCCCAAACGACAAGTACAACACCTTGCGGTTGAGACAAGTTATAAACAACATGATAATGGAAGCATCAGTACAAAGTTTGGACTAGTGCCTGGACCGGGCACACATTTTTTCAAATATCGTCATATCTGGATGCAAGTACAAAGACAACGAGATGGTAAAATGATGGACCTGTCAACTGGTGCCCCCTTTGAAACGATCACGATCACAACACTAAGCCGAGATAGGCACGTGTTTCAAGAGTTACTACAGGAGGCACAGGAGATGGCACTGAAAAAGCAAGAAGGTAAAACTGTGATATATACCTCGTATGGACCCGAATGGCGACCCTTTGGCATGCCTAGAAGAAGACGAATGCTAGAGTCTGTGATTCTGGATAAAGGAATTAAAGAACGTATTGTGAATGATGTGAAGGCATTTATTAATAATGGAAAATGGTATAATGAAAGAGGAATACCTTATAGAAGAGGATATCTATTACATGGTCCGCCTGGATCTGGTAAGAGTAGTTTTATCCAAGCTTTAGCAGTAAGTCAATAAAGAGAAAAAGAAAAAGAGGAGGGAAAAGATGTAACTATATAAATGTATAGGGAGAACTAGAATATAACATCTGTATACTCAATTTATCTGAAAGAGGATTGACAGATGACCGATTGAATCATTTATTAAGCAATGTACCTGAACGAAGCATTATGTTATTAGAAGATATAGACGCAGCATTCACCAAACGATCACAGACAGATAACCAAGGATACCAATCGATGATCACCTTTAGTGGTCTACTTAATGCTCTAGATGGTGTTGCTTCAGCTGAAGAACGTATCATCTTTTTAACAACAAATCATGTTGAGAAACTAGATCCAGCACTTATCAGACCAGGTAGAGTTGATCTAAAAGAGTTTTTTGGAAATGCATCAGAATATCAAATACGCAACATGTTTAAACGATTCTATGACAACGAAGCACTTGCGAATGAATTTGTAGAAAAGATCAGAGGAAAGAATGTGAGCACAGCTAGTCTACAAGGTCATTTTGTCTATTACAAGGATAAACCAGAAGAAGCAGTGAAAAATGCAGATTCGTTGTACAACCAATTCTGAAAATAAATAATAAAAAAAGAGTCTCGATTACACTCTATTAAACAAACAATCTTTTTTTTTTTTTTTCTATTCAATCATGTTGGAAATAGATGCCAATTACACTTGGATATTATTAGTGGGTGTTTTTGTATTTCTGTTTGTCATTTTTATTCTTTTATGCTTTACAAAAGCAAGTGGAGAAAGGTTCTTTTACGGTCAAGATTCATTCTTTGAAGACGAATTTGTAGAATGTCCCGCATTACTAGCAACTTTATCGGAGGACGCAAGAATAAGCTATGAACAAGCTAAAGGTAAGAGAGTGTGAATATGTGATGTATGTTCGGAATATACATACATACTAAAACAATAAGCTAGCCTTTCAGCAAAGACACCCACCAGAAAGTATACCCACCGATATAACCATGTCTCAGTATGTCAGTATACAAGAAAAGGGTATTTCAGCATTCGAATTCGTGTGTGATATGGAAACACAAAGCTTTGTTTCAGGAAGAACAGAGATTCAATTCTTTTCTGGTGAGAGCTGCGTACAGACCAACTTGCCCTTACCAAGAAATCAAGAAGTTTATTACTGGGAAGCCAAGATGTTTGAAAAGCCACTAACAACAACTGTCTCTGTGGGCGTAGCTACTAAGCCATATCCATCATGGAGACTACCTGGTAAGTTGTGTGTATTTAGATCATATATTCAAAACTGAGATCATGTAGGCTGGAATAAACACTCTATTGGTTACTTTAGTGATACAGGAAACAAACATTTCAATAATCCGTTCTTTGGTAGACCCTACAACTCTAGATACGAAGAAGGGGACGTCATCGGTGTTGGATATCGTCCTCGAACAGGCACTATCTTTTTTACAAAGAATGGTAGAAAACTAGATGAAGCATGCTTCGGCCTACGTTACAACTTATTTCCTACGATCGGAGCTAATGGACCATGCCAAATCCATGTTAATCTTGGTCAAATGGGTAAAGAATAACAAGAAGCTTAAATAGACTATATCAAATATTCACAACATCTCTCTCTCTCTCTTTTTCTCTGTAGGGTTTGTGTTTGTAGAAGCCAATGTCAAAAAATGGGGGTTAGCACCCGTACAAGGCACTTTAGCACCTCCTCCCGCCTATGGTTTTGAGGCTGGTTCCTTTTTATTAGAGAGAGGAGGAGAAACAAGCAGTTTGGCTGCTAGAAGTATACCCACAGGATTTATCACTTCATCATCCAGTCGATATTGTACTGGTGATGATGAACACGACGATAACACACCACTGATTCATCACGTACAACGAAACAGCAACTATGCAGCAATACCCATACCTTCACAGGCCCAAGGTGTTCCAACACAGTCTCCTCCTTCCTATTCGACATTACCTGCGCCTATACTCTTAATGGATCAAGCAGAATATGAAAGAAATCGAAGAGCTGGTCTGATTTAATAATAAAATTTCCTTTTTTATCTCGAATTTATTTTTTATTTTTTATCTATAAAATGTACTGTCGATTAAGATCTGTCAAAATTCATGCCACCAAGAATGCACGATCACTACACAACTCTTGTATTATTCGACAGGCTACTGTAACCTCGACTGTTAGAGACTATGACGTTATTGTTATTGGAGGTGGTCATGCTGGTACTGAAGCATGTACAGCTGCTGCTCGAACAGGGGCAAAGACATTGCTTTTGACACAAAATATTGATACGATTGGTAAAGCATTAGAATAGAAAAAAGTATGTGATTTTGGTTTAATTAACCTGCTTCGAAAAGGTGAAATGTCATGCAATCCTTCTTTTGGTGGTGTAGGAAAAGGTGTATTGGTTAGAGAGATTGATGCACTTGATGGCGTATGTGGACGCATCTCAGGTATTGTTAGATTCATCGTTGAATGGTGCATGTCTAAACTATTTCTCTATTAGATTTGGCTGGTATCCAATTTAAAGTACTCAATAAATCAAGAGGACCTGCTGTCTATGTATGTATCTTTAATCACAATATTATGTCTTGCTAACTTTGCTTTCAAGGGTCCTCGAGCCCAGATAGACCGTAAACTGTACAAGAAGCATATGCATGAATATTTAAAAAACTACCCCAACTTGACAATCAAGGCTGGAAGTGTAGCTGATCTTATACTTAACGACGGCATGACAGAAGAGGAATACGCACACATGGTCCAGAAGGGTGCTTCCCAACTGGTAAAAGGCGTTCGATTAGGCAAGTCATTATACATGTTTTTCTTAAACCAGTGTGCTTAGCTACTTTATATTTAGAGAATGGACAAGTGATCAAAGCACCCAATGTGGTTATAACAACTGGAACCTTCTTGGGAGGAGAAATTCATTTAGGTGAGATTTATTACAGATGAAATTGGAAGGGAAAGAATAACGATGGGAGCATATAGGTTTAAAAGCATGGCCAGCGGGTAGAATTGGAGAAAATCCATCTATGGCGCTTTCAAAATCGCTAAAATCTGCAGGATTTAAACTGGGTCGACTAAAGACAGGTATGGAAAAGGGTTTAACAAGAAAAGCTGCTAACCTTTTCTCTCAATCCAGGCACACCTGCGAGACTTGATGGAAGAACAATTAATTACAACGGATTACTAGAACAAGTGGGAGATAACCCTCCATCCCCATTTTCTTATCTTCACAAGACAGTACCTTATGCGGTAAGCCCAGCAGCAGTGTCCGTTCGAATATAGCTAAAATTTCTTTAAAATAGGATCAACAAATACTCTGCCATCAAACGAGTACAAACCCTCGGGTCCATAAATATATTTCTGATCACTTTGATCAAAGCATTCATATCCGAGAAACCGTAAAGGGGCCACGCTATTGTCCATCCCTTGAGTCCAAAATCCAGCGATTCACGGCAAAAGAGTCACACAACATTTGGCTGGAACCAGAAGGACTTGATACCCATGTGGTCTATCCAAATGGAATATCCAACACAATGCCTGAAGATATCCAGTTGAATTTCTTGAGAATGATTCGAGGCTTAGAACAAGTAGTGATGCTCAAACCAGGTTAGATAACATGATTCATATATCAATGTTGCCTTGTTGTTTCTAACCCCTTTTGATAAGCGTATGGTGTCGAATATGATCATATTGATCCTAGAGAATTAAGGTCAACGTTGGAGACGAAGCGCATCAGTGGCTTATTCTTGGCTGGACAAATTAATGGAACAACAGGATATGAGGAAGCAGCAGCACAAGGAATCATGGCAGGCATCAATGCTGGCTTACATGCACAAAACAAGAAACCGTTTGTGTTGAGCAGAGCAGATGCCTATATCGGCGTATTGATTGACGACTTGATTACAAAAGGCGTGGAAGAACCCTATAGAGTGTTCACAGCGAGATCTGAATACCGATTACTATTACGAGCAGACAATGCCGATACAAGACTCACAAAGAAAGGATATGAAGTAGGCGCTGTTGGAAAAGAGAGATGGGAGCAGCACCAGAGCAGCTCAAAAGCATTAGAAAACGCAATTTATTCTCTTGAAAATCTTAAAATGTCTCCTGTCAGGTGGGCAGAGTATGGCATTGTCAGTGGCCCAGACGTAAGCTTTGAAAATAGCAACGGAATACACAAAAGGTAAATGTCAATATACAACCTATTTTATCGTGGCTAAATGACTAATGTAGTGGAATTGATGTACTCATGTGGCCAAATATCACTGTGGATCATTTCTGTGAAGCCTTACCTGAATTAGCACATTTGGAACCTACATTAAAAGAACGTGTTTTGATTGAAGGTGGATAATAGATAGGTTATCCATATACATTGATTAACATTGGTATGCTTGTTGTAGGACGATATAAGCCATATTTAAGAAAACAACAACATGAGATCGAATCTTTGAAACGAGATGAGAATCTCAAATTAGATATCAACTTGGATTACAACAAGTAATAAATATAATATAGAGAAAACAACGACAAATTACTCATTTTATCAAAATAGAATACATGAACTTTCATTTGAAGCACGCCAGAAATTATCTATGGTTCGTCCTGAGACACTGGTAAATATACAAATGATTAAACTAATTGGAGAAAGTACTGATTATTTTAAGGGAGCTGCAAAACGCATTGAAGGTATTACACCGGCTGCCATGGTAGCGTTGCTAAGATACGTTAAGCGTTCTGCTGGAAACAGAGCATATCAATAGAAAATGATGTATGATAGACCAAATAAAATATCTTCTTTTTTTGTCACATGCTATTTGAGCATTTAACAGCCAATAGGAAAAAGGCCTCCTTTTGAAAATAAATAAATACGCCTCATTTCCCCCTTTTTTTTACTTTTTTTTTACTTAATGTTTAAAGCAATCGACATTTCTATGCTTTGTCATAGATAAGTTTACTGCCTGGCACTTTTGTTGGTAGCTCAATGGAGTAGATGCAAGAGTTTATTCACAAAAGAAGCGCCATGAGCCCTCCTAGTGAAAAGCAAACACGTTCTGCAACCTGTGTGAATCATGAAGAAGCGTGGGCTATCTGTACTGAAATGTAAGTGGATAACAGTATGTACTTTTTCTTTTTTCTAAATAGGCTTGGCCAGCTGGATTTTCAGGTAGCCATGGGATTGTTATCTCATTTTCAGAAGCGACAGTTTAATGAAAGGATAATACTAACGACTTACACCTTTTTAGCAAGCTCACTTCATGTGAGAAAAAAAAAAAAAAAAGAGCATAATAACAACCAGTGAATGACAATGCCTATGTAGCATAGCTTTCTGGTTTGAGTGCTGGCTTTTGAAAAACTCTTGAGAAAAGAATGATGCCCTTCTTTATGAGATGAGATGAAAGATGCCATTCCAATGGTAGACGTGTGACAAATGTCTATTCATCTCTAGATTTTGTCATTCGTTTAAGCCTAAAACAAGCTCGCGCCTCTTAACTGTGCTGACGGCATACCGATGGCATAAGATGTAATTGCATCAGGAAGCAACCTGGTTATAGGAAACAGAGACAAATAATCTGGAAGAGAGAAGCTTCTTCATTGTCATTAGCTCAAGTTAATTTACATTACAACTATGAAAATTCTTTTTTATCTTTCCATTCCAAGAGAGTTGAAAACATTCCAGAACACCCTTCAAAGGTCCTTGAAGCTATTGAGCTGTTGATCTGAACAGGACGTACACCATCATGTTGATGAATTGAACATTAGCAAACCAACTGAATAATCAATGCACCTGTTCTGTGCTTCATTCTTGATGACTGCCAGCTCCTGTCAGAAAACTGGGAGCAAGATATGGAAATGTACTTTCCCTTTGAGCATCTTGTGGATGGGTCAAGAAAGAAATTTTTACATATGCAATACATCTCACTCTATCAAAGATAGAAAGGCCCTTTTGGACGATGAAATGAACTATTGGATCACAATCTTCCAAACAAACCCCTTAGCTTTCTGAAAAAACCCAGGTTTTTCACGCAAGTACTCTTTTACAAAAATTAATATAGTCAAACTAATCATGCATGACGATCAGCAGAAGCTGGTATAGTCAACAAAACTCTCCATCATGCTAAAGTATATATTCTTGGAGGGCACAATCATACCAAGTACGACTTACTAATCAAAATTGGCGCTTTTCCCTAGTACTAAATTCACTAAAGATGAAACGCATCATCCTGAAATTGTCATCTCTGGATACAAACAATAATCATAGTCTGGACAAGAATAAAAATGCAAGTGCTTATGAGCTCACGAGGGGGGGGGGGCATTAATTCATAGTGTTTTATTATTTTATTGTTATTGGATGCTGACAAAGAAAGAAAGGGTAACATAATGATTCAATTTACATATTCACGTTCCCTATTTC
Source organism: Rhizopus sp. PT2906 (assembly GCA_025529335.1). Taxonomy (NCBI): domain Eukaryota; kingdom Fungi; phylum Mucoromycota; class Mucoromycetes; order Mucorales; family Rhizopodaceae; genus Rhizopus; species Rhizopus sp. PT2906. The sequence continues at coordinate 30,829 of JAMYHX010000444.1, forward strand.
CCTTTGAAATAAAAAAGTACAATCTTTATATTTCATTCCAATGAACTTCATCCATGAATAGATCACTCCAACCACGCTCTAAAGTGCCTAAATATCCTGCATCATCATCAACAATAGTAATATAGTTTCTCAATGGAGGAGCGGCAGGTACTTCTAATGATTCATCCTCATCCGTAAATGAATCATACTCAATCATCATCATATCTTCTTCTTCTTCATGATTTTTTTCTGTATCTCTGCCATTTACTCTATTCGTAGCTGTCGAAAGGGATAATTGAAATGCTGTTGATGACGTTGTATTGGATATATTGGATGATAATGCATTTGTACTTTTATGAAAATGAAATCGTTTTGAAGAATGAGACTAGGAATACTCTCTTTTTAACAATTAAATAAGACTAAAAATGAATAAGTGTACCTCTTCTATTGTATCATCCTCTATTTTACGTTTGAGTGAATGTATGTTTTTATTTACAACTAACAAGAACTATTAATAATGACAAAAGGGGTCACTGACTCGTCTTTTATATATCTTACTGCATTGGTTAAATGAGTCCATGGTATCCTTTTTTATATAGTAATCGTTAGTGAACAAACAGACGAGAAAGAAACAGGTGAAATAAATAAAAATAAAAAAAAAAGAAAATGCAAAGTCACGTTTTACTAGCCATTAACAGGAAACTTCATCTTACTAAAGCAGCCTTTGGCAGCAATTGGATTCTCAGCACATTTTGAATTCATTCACTAATGTTATTAACGCAAGCCCTGTCAGTTCGTCCAAGTCTTTTGGTAAAGCTTATAATCTTTTCAAAACATTAAATAATGAATGCTTCAAAAACCGCGTTCAAAAATAAGCATCCACTGTCTGCCGTGCGGCATAAGCATGTTGAGTATGTCCGTCCTGCCAATTAGATATACAATGATTTGTTTCTTTACAGGCAAAAGAATACACTTTTATAAAAGTTAACTCTTCTCACAGTAAAAGGGAATAACACGAAAAGAATTGAAGATCAGTATGAGTATTGTTATTAGACAGCATAAGTAGTCTCTGTATCTATTCCTTACTTACTCAAGAATATGTATCCAAATTATTCACTTTCTGAATATAGCGTGTGAATGATCCGTACAGTAACGAGATGCACTCTTATCGAGACGTCATTATGAAGCAGTTGCCGATATTTAATAATATTAAAATTAATATTAATGAACCTATTACACATTTATTCTTGAAAGAGTGCGCCTCCCTATTGACAAAAGTTTCTAGAATGAAAATCCTTTACATGACAGATAAAGAAGAATGAATTATAAGATATGCGCAAGAGCTATTGTTTTATACGAATAGCTTAGGATTAAAATAACAGAAATAACATTGGTTACGATCACGTTTGCCCTTTCCTTTTTATTTTTTCCCATTCAAACTAAACCAGTTTGGAATGATGACATGTCCCTGAACGCCTTATTTTCTATAAAAGCCGGCCACTGGAAGTAAACCCTGTTCAAGAGCAAATCGACATCACTTTTCACATTGTTTATTGAGTGTGTGAATTTGGTTCTCATTTCAAAAACATGTTCATTATACTATAGCGCCACAGGGGTACGCGTAGGAATTTACCTGCCTGTTTGATACACATGCACCTGTCTGGACAGGGTTCTTCCTTTTTAATGTAGATCGACGAGTAAACTCCGTGCTTTTTTAGGAAATAATGAACTTTTTCTAGAGTATCCCAGAGATAAAGTTACACTAATGATGATTACACAACAATTCTGCTAGATTTTGTTAGTAGATAATGAACCTTTACACGCGTAAACACGTACTTAATGACAATAAATATTAGCACAAGGATGAGTTTATCTATCAAGGCAATATCGTTCATGTTACCTGTACAGTTATTGAGCACAATGAAAAATAAAAAAGCTTTAAATAAAGAAAACGACGCGATTTACACCTTTGTTATTGACATTAATTGTTCTAAAATCACAGTCGACTGAATAAGATGACGATAATCAATACCATTAAGCAAACATTTGTTTAACAAAAGAAAGGAGGAAGAACAAACTCATGAGTATTATATTTTGCACATGATTATAAAGCGATCAGTAAAAGGAGAATGATGTCTTTTGAATAGACACGTCTTTATCCGTGACTTGGAAATTACAATGAAACTTTGCCTCCCCATAAAGAAGAAGAAATAAGATGGCGTAACAAAGTTGTATGAAATCATTATGAGATATTGTAACATACATTCCTCCTTTTTTTTTTATTATAATAAAAGGGTATTTGTTATTATTAATTGTGTATAAAAAGAATGCTTTCTAGAAATTGATCTATCCTTACGATCGAAGATAGAAATATAGTTCATCGATGGTGTAACACCATCTGAAGAAGGGGCTAAAATAGAGGAATACCCCACAGTCAGGTTCAATGCAAAAATTTGACACCATTGGGGATACCTTCATAAGCCAGTAATTACCAGAAAAGAGCACGAGAGTCATACCAAAAAGTTACGCCCAACTTTGTGGAAATGAACCTTGGATCCTCGGTCAAGGGATCAACCGACCTGTGCAACATGTAATAATTTACAAATGGACAATAATGAGTTCAATAGACAGCTAAAATGAGCCCCCTGCGACTAAAAATAAAATATAAAAAGAAAAGTCAATGAACCAAAAATAAGTTATAAATACCCCCCCTTCTTTCTCTCTTTCTCTTATTTATATCTTAATATGAACTATCCTATTGCTGGCTGGCTATGCAAATTGAATTCATTACCCTTTAAAAGATCAAGATGGGTGTCTCGCTATTTTATATTACTTGAATCAGAATTACGGTGTTATAAAGATGAGGTAAATGTTTATATGCTTATAGGATTTGATGATATTAACATATTCATCTATAGTTTACAGCAACACCATCACATATCCTAGATCTACATGAAATACTCCAAATCACAATTTATTCACAGCGTCCATTTACATTCAAACTTGAAACGGTTGATCAAGATAAACCATGGATCATTGCTTGCGATTCAAGGCACGATATGGTGAAATGGATGAAAGCAATTGAATACAAGATGACACCCGTATCACCTATCCGCATCGATGAAAGGAGCATATCCCCCGATATCTATCGAGTACCTACTCTATCACTTCGATGCACTAATTTAACACCTCAAGATCAATCAAAGAAAGTTTCCTTACTCGAACGAAGAAACAAAACGCTTGCGCCTATCATCACTCAACCCCTTTACCAATCTATATCATCCAGTGGAAGTACTACTGTTAGTACAATTGATACCACCTATTCTACATCACCTACGTCTCCCAAACACTCAATCACTCCTTCTCCTACGGGCGCTGTCCTGTGCACTTGTATGTCTTTTAAAGAATCAAGCAAACCAATCTCAAAAACACCTTTTAAAAAAAGCTTAAGCCTCATCTCACCTTTACAAAAGTATTTATCAGAAGTATCACCAACGTATTTAACTTATAAGAAACGATTTAGACTTTAATAAAACACAAGTATATCCCTTTTTTTTTTTCATTCACACATTTTATTGATATTAAGGCAAAGCTAAATCTTCAAGACTTAGTTCTTCGCCACCAGGTCTTTGTTTTAAGGCATTTATATCTAACAAACTTTCTTTTTCTGCATAAAGTGTTTTATAGGCTGTCTTGATCGTCACTTCAGATACACCAGCGACATGAGCAATTTCCCTTGTTGATTTAGGTTGACGATAAAGATAGGAAACAAGATAGATACAGGCAGCTGCCACTGAGATAGGTGATTTACCTGCGAGTGTACCAAGATCTTTTACGCGTCTAACCAAGTCAATACCTGCTTTTTGAACATAGTTTGGTAATTGCAAATTAGAACAGAAACGAAGCATGAGATCTTCTGAATTCATAATAGTTGTGTTGGTTTGTAATTTCAATTGAAGTGATTTACAGCAGCGTCCAATCTCTTTTTTAGGCACACGTGTCAAGGCGCAGATTTCTCTGAACGTACGACCGACCTTTTCTTGACGACAGGCAATAAAGATACAAGCAGCAATGATAGCGTCACTTGATTTTCCTCGTAATAGTTTTTCGTCTTCCACACGTTTATACAATTGCTTTGCTGTGTCACTCACAATCTTTGAGAGCGAGATCGAATCACACATGGCACCAATCTCTTTATATGCTTGAACAAGATTACGTTCACCTTTAACAGCTGTAGCTCTTCCGTGGACCTTGTTCAAGTCCTTAGCCGCGCCTGTTCCACCGTCTCTTCTGGAAATAACCGTATCTAGTTGGTTACCATCCAGTAGTGGATTTGCTGCAGCACCCACACGAGAGGGATCCTATGGAAGATATAAACAATGACTATACTAAAAAAAAGCTATTCAATACATACATCTCCTTCATCATTAGCAAATGTTCTCCATTCCGATCGAGTGTCGATGATTCGGTCACCAAGCACAAGTCCACAATCACCACATACTAAATCGCCAGAAGCAAACTCTTCAACAATGTGTGGTGGAGTCAATTTGCAATCTGGACACATCAAGTTTATATTGAGATTGGGTTGAAATGCTTTAGGTTTCCCTTCATCTTTGTTGTTGGGTTCACGTAAAGGAAATGGAATAGCAGAAGCCATTGTGTTTGTATTGAAATGTGAATGAAAAAAGAAAAAGCAAAAAAAAAAAGTAAGGATTGCTAATGAAAGAGGGTTTGTTTTATTCCTTTTGGCTTCTCTCTTTTAAATTTTTACAGAAAAAAAAAAATAAAAGAGGGAAAAAAAGCAGCTTATTAATGGCGCAGCGCAATGGAATGAATTTATTATTTTTATTCTCCTTTCTGATAGGATAAAAAATAGAACAAATCAAAATAGAAAATATAGAAATAATCAAAAAATTTCACCACAACTTGTCAAAAACCGTATAAATTAGTTGTTAAATAGAGAAAATTTTCACCGGTGGGGTTGTCAAGTCTTCGGACCTCTGACACTTATTAAAATTGGAACGATACAGAGAAGATTAGCATGGCCCCTGCACAAGGATGACACTAAACTTCTGAGACGGATGCTCTACGGAGCAACATTTTTTTTTGTTTTTTTTTCAAAGGTAATGACGTCGGCACAACGCAGGAACGACGTCAGTTGGTTTTTCTTAAGCTTTGATCATTAAAGTGAACTCGGTTCAAATCTTTCACTTTTAAAAAGTCAATCATTCAATAGCTGAGTCAATTAACCTTTTCACTCATTTTCTCTTGCTTTTCTTCAAAAAAAAAAAAAAAACGTTAATTGCTTACCTTGTTTTTTCTCTTTGCTTTAACTCTAAATCTTTAATGTTTGTCGATGTTTAATTATGAATTTTAAATGAAATGAACCTTATATCGACCAACTCTAATCCGAAGAAGTATAGAGAGACAATTCTTTTTAATCCTTCAATAATCATTCAATAAATCACAATCTTTTCTTTTTATTTACTTCTGAGTAATACTGTAACGAAAGCGGAGTTGAAACAGACGAATTTCGTGACCCTCACGAACTTCATGAGGCAGACGAACTTCATGAC